>JAUCBJ010005151.1:0-39569 GCA_032718475.1 Nemertoderma westbladi
ATTTTAAGTCGAAATGTAGATTGTGTTACATATTTAGAATCCTTGCACAGCCAGCTTTTTAATAATACTAACAAATAATTATAAGGGTGGAAAATAACTGCGGTGTAACTGGTGCAAATTTTGCCGGAGACACTCTTTTCAAACGCTTGGGGGGGGGGGGGGGGTAGCACCCCCAAATGTAACCTCACATTTTTGTGTCTCTGGACCCTAAATTTAGGTGAAAATTATTTTTTGTGCTACAAAACATCGTCTGGACTGTGTAAGAATAACCAAACCAAATATTTATAAAATTGGCCCCAAATGGCTCCGTAATGGACTAAAGTGCCTTTTTGCGCCAATATTTGTTCAAATTTGTCGAAATTTGGAATATAAGTTCAGAATAACCCTGCATCAAATTCTTCTGAACAAATTTTTCCTCAAATGCTCTGGACCCTTTTTAGAACAAAAGGCCACAAAAAGGGTTTTTTGGGCCTTTTTGATATGAAAAGGCTCCAGGGCATTTCCAACCAAATTTGTTCAGAAGAAGTATGGAGAAAGGTATTCTTAACAAGTGGACCAAATTTAAACTCATTTCAGTTAAAATTAGCGGAGAAATAGTATTTTTCATGAAAAAACGTCATTCTGAGATTCTGATACCATTTTTCTATGTTATAAATAGTAAAGGTTATATGTTATGGTTATGTTATATGGTTGACAATAACTTTGTCAAAAATGAATGAAATTCAACGAAATTTTTCATGCTTGCTAAACATATAACTAGTAAAATAACTTTCTAACAATTGTATTCATATTTGTACCGTGAGAGCCTTTTTTATGAAAGGGCCCCGTACAATTGTAAACTATAGTGCTGCTCGAAGGCTTTTCGAAAATCAGAATAGATCTTACGTTTTGGGTAAGAGTGCAGATTTGAAATCTCCATTAAATTCGGCACATGATAGAATAAAAACTTTTTTGTCAATTTCCAAAATAGGGGGGTGCTACCCCCCCCCCCCCCCCCCTTTTAAGATTTGTAGAAAAATTTGGGGGGCGGGGGAGTGTCACTGAATTACGACACTATATTCCAGGTGTTGTAAAGTTGTTAAATAATCATAAAGATATTAAATAAATAATAATCCCGTGTTAAATAAATAGATATGTTCTGGAATGATTTCACGACATGGGTTCCCATTGATTACCATTAAAGGCCCTACATCTGGTTCTCAAGTGATATTACGTGCTAAGAGGCCGTTTGATTTGTACAATATTTTTATATGGGAGACATAATACCCCAACTACATCACTACCTGTAGCGCTGTAGGGTACAGTAGGTAATTATTTAATATCGAAATTTTTGTGGCAAAAGCGAGGACACCGTGCCCCCCACGGACTCGCCCCCAGTCCGGTTCCTAATTCTCTGTCATGTGTGGAATACATAATGGAGACAAGCTTGGCAGCCGAGAGCTGGCAATACTGGACGGATCCATTATCTGTCGGATCGCTATCAATATTGTTGTTGTAATAATTCACGCGCCTATGCAGGACAGCCTAATAACGAAAAACGCAAAACGAAACATTGGGCAAAGTACACAATAGTAATTATAATGTATGTTAAAAAAAAACACAGTTTGTAGGAAATGTATCATGGTCTATAATTCTGAACGAAATAAAGCGGAATTTTGTGGAAAGCATGTCCAATGATGCTCCCTATGGGGTGTCGACAAACACACAAACAAACACGGGTGAGAAACATGACATCCAACTTGGATCCGTCCAACATCCAACTTGGATCCGTCCAACATCCAACTTAGATCCGTCCAACATCCAACTTGGATCCGTCCAACATCCAACTTGGATCCGTCCAACATCCAACGTGGATCCATCCAACATCCAACTTGGATCCGTCCAACATCCAACTTGGATCCGTCCAACATCCAACTTGGATCCGTCCAACATCCAACTTGGATCCGTCCAACATCAAACTTGGATCCGTCCAACATCCACCTTGGATCCGTCCAACATCCAACTTGGATCCGTCCAACATCCAACTTGGATCCGCCCAACATCCAACTTGGATCCGTCCAAAATCCAACTTGGATCCGTCGAACATCAAATTTGGATCCGTCCAACATCCACCTTGGATCCGTCCAACATCCAACTTGGATCCGTCCAACATCCAACTTGGATCCGTCCAACATCCAACTTGGATCCGTCCAACATCCAACTTGGATCCGTCCAACATCCAACGTGGATCCATCCAACTTGGATCCGTCCAACATCCAACTTGGATCCTTCCAACATCCAACTTGGATCCGTCCAACATCCAACTTGGATCCGTCCAAAATCCAACTTGGATCCGTCCAACATCCAACTTGGATCCGTCCAACATCCAACGTGGATCCATCCAACATCCAACTTGGATCCGTCCAACATCCAACTTGGATCCGTCCAACATCCAACTTGGATCCGTCCAACATCCAACTTGGATCCGTCCAAAATCCAACTTGGATCCGTCCAACATCCAACTTGGATCCGTCCAACATCCAACTTGGATCCGTCCAACATCCAACTTGGATCCGTCCAACATCCAACTTGGATCCGTCCAACATACAACTTGGATCCGTCCAACATCCATCTTGGATCCGTCCAACATCCAACTTGGATCCGTCGAACATCCAACTTGGATCCGTCCAACATCCAACTTGGATCCGTCCAACATCCAACTTGGATCCGTCCAACATCCAACTTGGATCCGTCCAACATCCAACTTGGATCCGTCCAACATCCAACTTGGATCCGTCCAACATCCAATTTGGATCCGTCCAACATCCAACTTGGATCCGTCCAACATCGAACTTGGATCCGTCTAACATCGAACTTGGATCCGTCCAACATCCAACTTGGATCCGTCCAACATCCAACTTGGATCCGTCCAACATCCAACTTGGATCCGTCCAACATCCAACTTGGATCCGTCCAACATCCAACTTGGATCCGTCCAACATCCAACTTGGATCCGTCCAACATCCAACTTGGATCCGTCCAACATCCAACTTGGATCCGTCCAACATCCAACTTGGATCCGTCCAACATCCACCTTGGATCCGTCCAACATCCAACTTGGATCCGTCCAACATCCACCTTGGATCCGTCCAATAATATCCCATTCATCTGGACTTTGTGTGCACGGTATTTCAAGAATTGCTAATTTTTTTATAAATGTTATAGAACAGGGGTAGCTATCACTGATTTCTCATGACTTGCTTTTTTATTTGTCTCGCTATGCTCGCCAAATAATAACGCTCGACAAAAAAGTCTACTTTTTTTGCCACCACTTAAATAGTTATTAATTCATTAAATTTGTTGCGCCTCCTTAGTACTCTGCGCCCAGGGGCATTGTCCCCATCATCCCTTTGACCGCCCGTGCCAATCAGCGGGTCGCGACCTTCTACATTGCGTGAGCAAACCTCGCAGGTAAGTTAACAAGTCGGACAGATCGGTGGAACCCAGGTGGAATCTATAGTAGAGAGTCTGCGAGAAGATGACCCACTATCTAACGACTTCGGGAAGGGTTGTGGTCAGTGGTGTAAAGAGATGGACATCTTTATACGCCGCCTAGCAGACACATTTTGCCATATGCAGGGCGTGGCGGGGCTTCTAAACCCATAATTGTTTAAAATTTGTAAGTCGTAATTTAATAATAGTTAAACTGAATATTAAAATACTAAAATTTTACTTAATAGTATGGTTAGATGCTGCAAGCACAATATGTATTACCGGTAAATAGTCGCTAATTTAGCTTTAATCGCTTTCCATCAGCAATCGTTTCGTAAAAAAATTAAACCTGTTAGCTGTTCACATTAACCAACCTTTTCCTTACTCTCCGGATACTTGAGCAACTCCTCACCGACTCTGTTCCTAAGCTCCCCCTTTAGAGCCGCTATCTGTTGGACCAGCTGCTCCTCTCTCTCCCCAAACTGGTCCCCATTGACCTTCAGACTGGTATTCTCACCCTCCAGTTGCCGGATGTACGCCGTCAGGTTGTTTATTATCGCTATTAGTTCGCGTTCCTGTAACCGCCCGTCGGTTACCGTTGTCGCTTCGCCCCCGCTAACCTCCCGCCGTCTAGGACTCCTCCTACGTTTACTCGTCTCCGTATCCTCTGGGTAGTTTAGAGACTCCCTCAGCCCTCTATCGGCCGTCTCGTAAATCCCCTGGGACTGTCTCTCTACTGGTTCGTCTGCGTCGTACTGCACAATGTCCTTCAACATATCGATGGAACGATTCGCCCTGGAATATTTGCAGGAGACAAATTTGTTTCGGTTCCCAATAAATAGTACATTACGACCGGACACTAAGGAATGATTTTCTAGTTATCACCACAATCGTACCCAATATGTTTACTAATGACTTTAATGAATACTAAAACTTTATTATAATGGTACAATTTCCGATTCACTTGACGTGATATGTGGAGTTACCACAAGGGTCTGTCCTTGGTCTTGGACCAATTTTATACATAAAATATATCAATGGATTTGTTAATATATACTAGCTTTAAATCTCAATAAGACAAAATATATAATGTTCACTATGAAGCTACTTAATTAAAAAAACACAGGGATCGAAATTTATTGGCAAAAAATTTACAGTGCTGAAAATATAAAATTTCTTGATGTTCACCTTCAATCACATTTCTCATTGCACTTACATTATACAGCATCTTCGACCATTGTATAAAAATTTCGAAAAATGTGGGTTAAATAAATCAGATCAATCATTTTGTTCCGATACAAATTAGAAAGCTCCTATATAACACATTGATTGATTGAGCCTTGCATATCGTATGCATCACCTGTAACATCTGGGGTAATTGTAAAATGGATGAAAGCAACAAGAGCAAGAAGATTAAATTATTGACCCCCAGCTGTTATCCTGCTGGAGCTATACCTGTAAGCCCCCAAACACAATAATTCCAAAAGTGATACCGGTACTAATAACCAATGCGATACCGATAGTAAGTAAGTATATTTTATTGTACCGGTACCGTGTGACTGGTACTGGTAGTACCGGTTCCGTAACCGAAGTAAATTCCATTGTATATCGTTCGCGTATGGACCTACTGACCTACTTACCTGTCACGTAATGTTTTCTTATAATCTGTCAATGTTGTCGTGAAAGCTTCATCTTGCCCGGTACCCATTCTATAATCTGGCAGTAAGGGTTGGGCTGTTGGGTATTGGGGTACCGGTAAGGTCTAATTGTCAGTTCGTACACTTTTCAATTCAAGAAAAAAGAGAAGCGAAAAAACGGTGAGCGGTGAGGTGCGCAATGAGTCTGTCAGTTAGGCCTATATTGGGAATTTATCCGTTACAGATACACTTACACATTCCAACTTTGAATTGGAACCGCTACCGGTACTGCACTGTGCAGCTGTGTGGAGTGGAATTGCAGGTACGAACCGATGCTCAAATGCAGAAATGCGATCGTTAGCCGGTAGGATATACCAATATGCCTACAAACGTACCGGTACGTTGGCCATATAAATAAACAAATATGCGTATCACTACAGGTAAACCAAGGCCTACTACAGTACCGGTACTAGAAGTAAACCTCAAAACCAGCAACGGTATACTGGTATAAGTACCGGTACCGGTAAGTAAGAGCTGACATAATGATGGAGTACCTATCAGGCAGTCAGGTTACCACCAGAATTCATAACATCTGCAACTGTTGTGTTTACAATTGTTACCCAGCAACGCTTCCAGATCATCCTCTGTGAAATCATCGTTACAAGGAGTCGCTGTTATTTTGTTGAGATTAGGTTAAGCGAGTCAATCCTCAAATGTGACAATATTTCAAATACAATACGTCGAGTTATGTCAGAAAAGTGTGATGCTAAAAATTGTTGTATAAAACAATTTGGGAGGCTGACGCTCTAACCATTCCGCTAGCGGCTCGGGGAAAAGGTACCTGGAAATACTACCTGATGCCTTGTATGTCCGCAATTTATGTCCCCCCTTTTTGGTTAGAAAAGACCACCACATTCTGAAAGAATACAATAGAATGCTGTTGTGCTGATCCATCTACGTGAGATCTAAAGACACACTGGGATCTAAAGTATCCCGCAATACTGCTGAATACTTATCAAACAAAACTTCGAGGTACATCACTTTATAATTTAATAATGGTAATACAAATCTAATGCCCAATCGCATACTAAAGTCACATATTTTCTCATGTCATCATACTGTAATTGATTCCAACTGCATGCCACTGTTTGTTTAGAAGCCCGTTACTATGACGAGTGCAATTAATTATAATATAAATTAGTGGACAAATTTCGGTTGCTATGGAAACTAAAATTGTTAACTATGATTGTTACGTGCGTTATTATGAGTGCATAGCAGTTCAGTCAATGTAATCATTTGGAGTAAGGTTTGATTGAATCAAATTTAGGGAAAATCCCACCAGTTATTGTTGCTGAGTAAAGTCCATGTTGCTAAGGAAATACTGTAAACGTGAAATTGAGAGTGTTAATATGGGCAGATTTTTTGTAGCGTGGGATTTTCGTCATCTACACACATCGCCGATAATCACATAAATATGTTGCTACTGTATATAATTTGCGTTGGTGACTCAGTAGTTCTCCAGTACTAAATGTAAGTAGCAACGGTTGAAACAATGTACCCGTAACGGTATGATAAGCTTACTTAGTCCAGATCAAAAGCTCAACGAATGAATACTTTATCTTTACGTACTGTACTGTACATAAATTTTTGCCTTTAAATTTTTTTAAGTGTTTGAAAAAGTTCATTTTTGTGCTATTTGCACCCCTCGTATCAAGGCCTATTCACACTACTGTAAGCCGCTATTTGTATATATCATTGCAATGTTTGCGTCACAATGTCTGAGTTTCGTAGTTCAGCTGAAATAAAGTACAGTATATAAAAATGAAATTATCGATTTATAAGAAAATACGGAGAATATCATTCCGAAATAAAAGAGAATGAAATTGCCGCAGCTAATGGGACAAAGTTCACAACGAAAGACGCCAATCATGATGATTCAGAAATATCGTTGGCTAAAGAGCAGCGACACTATTACTACAGTACAAAGCCCATATCTCAGCTATGTCCCAACCAAATTAGAATTAAATCAAAGCAGTTCCAACAAATCACCTTTATGGTGAAAAAATGCGGTTGTAACTGGTGCATTATCGACGGAACACTCCTTTTTTTAAACGCTTTAGCTAAAGATTAAAAGCCCCAATTCTGGCTCACCCAGGAAGGTGAATCTATATTTATTTCAAAATTTCATGCGATTTCATTAAGATTTGTAGAAAACTCTTTTGGGGGTGCCGGGTGCATGAAAAAGGACACTATATTCCAGGGCATGGTCTATTAAAATTCAATATCATTTATAACGGCTTCCTACAGAAAATGAGTGAAGTAATTATGTTAAGTCATTGATATTTATATTCATAAAATATAATTAAACCGGCCAGAATCGCACTTTTTCTTTTATTTGTGGTTTTTATCAAAACGGCATTAAAATAAAGATGTTGCACTAGGGAAACATAATATTCTGGAATAATTTTTAGTTCTTAATAAATTTAAAAACATTTTGAAGTTTAATTCAAAGTAATACATAAATAGCCGTCTATATAGATTTTAGTTATGGCGAAGTCAACGCGTAGTTCTGGAGTTTCTGAATATTTATCAGCGCGGTCGCATTTCTCTGAAACAACCTCTGTGGGAAGAATTCCAGTACAAGAGATGAGACGTGAAAGAAGACGAAGCATCAATTCAATTACCGGGGAAACCAAAACAGAAGAAGATGACCGTCGAGAAAATATACGTTTGGTTCTTAATCTGGTGGTCGGGTTTGTTTTGTTGTCGCTTGTCATAACCATATTCGTGTTATATCAAAACAATAAATCCGCTACCAATAGGGTAAAGATTTCTGGGACATCGATAAACTCTACCACTGATCATCATTCTACAATATCTACCACGATACCAAACAATACCACCACTGTTCCTATACATGTAACGGAAGTTGAAAACGTCAGTGAATGGAATGTGATATCATCAACACCCCCACCCACCACTATAACACCCCCACCCACCTCTATAACTCCCCCACCCACCACTATAACACCCCCACCCACCACTATAACACCCCCACCCACCTCTATAACTCCCCCACCCACCACTATAACACCCCCACCCACCACTATAACACCCCCACCCATCATCACTATAACTCCCCCACCCACTACTACTGCACACTCAGCTACCACTGCAACACTCCCACCCACTACTACTGCACACTCAGCTACCACTGCAACACCCCCACCCACCACTACTGCACACTCAGCTACCACTGCAACACCCCCACCCACCACTACTGCACACTCAACTACCACTGCAACACCCCCACCCGCTACTACTGCACACTCAACTACCACTGCAACACCCCCACCCACCACTACTGCACACTCAACTACCACTGCAACACCCCCACCCCCCACTACTGCACACTCAGCTACCACTGCAACACACCCACTCACCACTACTGCACACTCAGCTACCACTGCAACACCCCCACCCACCACTACTGCACACTCAGCTACCACTGCAACACCCCCACCCACCACTACTGCACACTCAGCTACCACTGCAACACACCCACCCACCACTACTGCACACTCAGCTACCACTGCAACACCCCCACCCACCACTACTGCACACTCAGCTACCACTGCAACACCTCCACCCCCCACTACTGCACACTCAGCTACCACAACAGCAAAAGCAGCCTTATTCCCATGTCACAATATTAGCAATCAATATGCAGTGACATCGACTAATTATGGTCATTTACAAAAGAAACTGACCTGTCAGGGCTCTACAATCTTAATACAGTCTCGAGAGCGCTCCTCTGCCATTAATTTCAATAGAAATTGGACGGATTATCAAGAAGGATTTGGGAACACCAGTAGTGGGTACTGGGTCGGTTTAGAAACAATACATTGGCTAACAACACATTGGGAATGTGATCTACAGATTAAAAATATGGAAGTGGATGATCTTAGCGCAGTATATACGAATGTAACCATAGATTCAAAAGAAAATAAATACACGTTTAGATACGGGGCATATTATATCATGGGAATAGCTGTTAATGAAATGGCCGCAGCTAATGGGAAAAAGTTCTCAACGAAAGACTCCGATAACGATGATTCTGAGGACAAATCGTTGGCTGAAGATCGGACCGGCGGTTGGTGGCATACAAAGGAGTCGAGAACAAACCTCAACGGGGATTATAGTTCTAATAGTGAAGACAATAAAATATATTGGGGCGGTAGAACAGTTAATATATCGATTGAAATTTCAATTGCTGAGACTGGTACTTATAATTAGAGTTAATTAACACCATATACTACAATTGCGGAGACTGGTACTTATAATTAGAGTTAATTAACACCATATACTGCAATTGTAATAATAATAATGATAGTTGTGATGATTTGTAACGTAACTGACGCAACTTTTAGTGATTATAATCTTCAAATTATTTTATTTCTATTATATTTACTGTCACTACAAATTAGATTTTATTCTAAAGTCCAATTCCACGAATATTGCCCCCCCCCCCCAATCTATGTAATATTGTTGCTACGACGATGTTCCATAAACCAACATTTTTTATAATCGATTCCAAAATTTCAAACTATAAACTGAAAGTTTCGAATTAAATTTCGCAGCTCAATTTATAATTTTAATATTTCTACTTTCCACTCAACACAAATACATTGCGATATTTACGTTTATTACAAAAATACGAGTAAATATGAACTCAAATAAAATGTACGTAAAATCATAAGATTCCTAAAGTTACAAAGGAGTATAATTAGTCCATCTGTGAGGAAGTGAATACAAACTGAAAGTATATTTATTTCCCAGTGGCCTGTATGACGGAACAGTAACCGTGGCGATTGTTTGTGATTTGTCCCGACATTGAATGGAGTTTCATTGTGTCCGTATCGGAGTCTGGGGGCGTCAATAGAGATTGCGGGAGAGTTGAAGGTGCGCCACCCTGCGGCCTACCGGCGAACTGAATTCTCGGTAGGTTTGAGTTGTAAACGCCCGCAAAGGGTCCCTTAGACGAAGAACTGTCCAACACTTGTTTTCTCCTTGATCGTTGGTGGTTTCTAGAATTTGGTTTTTCGCCGGTGGGTACCTATTGCGCTCGGCTTCCATAGCAACGGACACTCGATCCTGATTGGTTGAATCGCAGCTCGGGCGTTTTCGCGAAGCAGCCAATCGGAAGGAGGAGTTTTAGTCGACCTTATGGGTGAGTTTGTTTGCGTTGCTAGGATACCAATGGTAATACGGCAATTCTGGGTCATTGGTCACCTCGCTACAAAAAAACATATAGAAGTTTAATACTTTAAAAGCAAAACGTAACCTCTATTGGGAGACGGGCAGGACATGCAGACACAATTTGCAATTGTATTATTCTAGAATATAGTCATCTGATATAAGATTATGTGGTAGCTAGTTTTTGTTACTTTTTTTAATGTTCTAGAACATATTATCTATTCATTTCACATAAAACTTTTGTTCTAGAACAAAAATTTTTTGTTCTAGAACAAATGTTTTTTGTTTTAGAACAAAAAATAGAAAAAAACTAGCTACTTTGTTAATTTTGTTAATTTTAAATTGTATATGTTATCTTTGTATAAATTTTTATTCTAGCTAGTTTTTGTAACTTTTTAAAAAAAAATGCTTTAGCGCACATTATGTATTCATTGAATTTAAAAAGTTTGTTCTAGAACAAATATGTGTTGTTCTAGAACAAAAATTCTAGCTAATTTGTAAATTTTGTTAAATTTTTATTGTATGTTGTTTTCTTTGTATCACATATTTAATAAAAATCACTAGCTACAATTAAAATTGTTAGTTGTTAGTAATTGTTTTTAATACAAATCAAATAAAATAAAGTACAAAAAAAAATTCCTTTAAATGTTCTAGAACAAAAAATATTTGTTCTATAACATTACTTTTTATAAATATGAATAGTCGATATGTTCTAGAACATTTAAAAAAAGTAAGAAAATCTAGCTTGGATAACAAGCAAAAACCGAATTAATTAATTTTGTTCTAGAACAACAATTATTTCTTCTAGAACAAAATTAATAACAAAAATGAATAGAGAATATATTGTAGAACATTTAAAAAAAATAAAGTAACAAAAACAAGCTGGTATAAAAAAGTTGGTGAATTTTCAAAATGTTGTCCACGAGCTTCATAAGTACCGAATATATGTAGCAAAATCCACAAAGGGTGATTTTTTATAGTAATGCAAGTGTGCTAATGGAGAGAGGTTAAACCTCTCTATTTATTAATAAACATATTAAAACAATCCCACATAAAAATTCGGGAGGTATGGGGAATCTTGCCCGAAAATGCATGAAAAAACGCACTGGATTGCATTTATTGGGCAGGATTCCCCATACCGACCGACTTTTTATGAGGGATTGTTATGTGGGACGGAAGGATCCTTCCAAAGGAGGGAGGGGAGGTGAGCGTTGTAATAAGGCTCTAGGGCGCGACAATTGCGGTGTATAATATTGTGTTTCTGATTAGAAGAGTTGCTGAGGCTGGAGAGTTTCTCCAGCTGTTCCGCCGTTCCAGCTGTTTCGAGAGAAGCGCCTTAAGGGATCGGATAAGGGTATTTCGATGTCTCACATACCTGACGAAAGACTGGAGGAGTTTCCTTACACATTTTAAAGCTGAAATATACATGTTTTCAAAATTTTTTATGATTTCAAAAAATACTAGCTATAAAAATTCACTAAGTATCATAAAAAACATATCTACTAATGTTCTGGCATATTCACAATACAAAAAGAGCATTAAAAAATATTATTATTATTATTATTATTAATTTTATTCGTATAGTACGCCTACAAATTATATGGGGTACACTTATAGCACAAGTAAGAATACTAATATATTATTATTATTATTATTAAGGATTTACACATAGTGTAGGGGTCGCCCCCTGAAATAAAAACGTAATTTATGGAGACTAACAAAAATATACAATTTAGACTGAGTAGCACTATTAAAATAAAGTCAATCCAGTATTCGTTATCCGAGAAAATTAAAATATATTTATGTTTAATCGTGTTTGTTCATATGTTGTGCAATGTACGTACTGAAAGTGATAAATAAAAAATATATGTATACAGCAAGTGATAAAAATATATATACAGCAAGTGATAAAAATATATATACAGCAAGTGATAAAAATATATATACAGCAACAGCAGGTATATATACAGCAAGTGATAAAATTATAAATACAGCAACAGAGCAAGTGATGAAAATATATATACATTAACAGAAGGTACAGCAGGTGATAAAAATATAAATATTTTAGCAAGTAATAAAATCAAGTGAGTAAGTTGTTAAGGTTCAATATTCGGAGGTTGCAGTTCATCTGTGTACAGTCACACTTAATTTTCCAACTGCAAGTGATGTCAACATCGTAATGTTGGTGAAAGTGGGCCCAGAACAGATTCAATAGGCGCGCCTTTAAACCAACGTGATTAAAATACTCTGTCTGAAGGGGAAGCTGATTTGCCAATTGTGGTGCGCGAAACCAGAAATTTTGCTTTGATATGCACTTTAGGGGGTGTGTGAGATCAAACGAGGGTCGGTTAGCGCTACGAGTGTTTCTTCTGAGGTTTGTTTGCTTCATCTTTAGATGTGGCGACCAGTCAATGTCGTATTTATTATTTATTATCTTTGACAAGGTTAGTTGGTCGGATAATTGTAAGTATAATGAGGTCGGTAGAATGTTTAATATTATGAGTCTCTCCTTGTAGGTGTGATCGTCATTACCAATAATCCAGATTGTTGCTCTCCGCTGGATGGACTCGAGTTTGTGTGCGTCCGTCTTGTTGGCAAACCAACAAGGCGACCCATAGGTTAAGATTGGCAATACCATGGATTTATAGAGGTTTAGCTTGGATTGTACTGGTAGGCGAAAAGAACTGCTTCTTCGGATCAGGTATAATGTTCTATTTGCTTTACTGCATTTGTCCTTAATGTGGGCGGTCCATGATAAATTTGATGTTATGGTTATTCCTAAATCCTTCTCTGTATCGACTCGAGATATAGTCCTTGAGTACAATGACCGAGCTTCTATGTCGCCTTTGAAGACTATTTGCTTGCATTTCGGTTCATTAAAATCTAGTCCAGCCTCGAGACCCCATGTCACAAGTCGGTCAATATCTAATTGTGTGTTGATGATGGAATCGACATGTGATACTGATAATAATTTGCAATCGTCTGCGAGGAGAAATGGTATGCTGACATGACAAACTTCTGGGAGATCATTGCTCTCAACAACAAAGAATAGTGGTCCCAATAGTGACCCCTGAGCCATGCCACTGTCGACAGATCGGGGAGTTGACTTCGCGTTTCCGACTTTTACTGACTGTGTTCTTCCTGCTAGGTAGCTCCGGAGGATATACCAGAGATTTCCGCGGACCCCATTATCCATAATTTTCGCAGAACGGATTCGTGGCTGACAGAGTCGAACGCTTTCTGGAAATCTAAGTATATTACTTCTACTGTCAATTGGCCATTATCCGTACCCTTGTAGACATTGTCTAGAAATGTAAGTAATTGTGTGATCGTTGATCTTGACTTCCTAAATCCATGTTGTGCGTCGTGTAACCTACTACGTACTTGTTCGTAGATGGGGATAAAGATGCAACGCTCAAATACTTTTCCAGGAATCGCTAAGAGAGATATTGGCCGGTATACTGGTATAAGATTACCTTGATTCTACTACCTTTTTTTATGTTGAGGATTTATTAGTGCATGCTTCCATGCTACGGGGAAGTGGTTTTTTTTTCAGCCTCCCGAATAGGAATGACATTGAGGGTGCTAGTACTTTTGCGAGGGATTTAAATAATGAAGGTGGAATATTGTCTGGTCCACGAGATTTCGTAGCATCTAAAGACGTAAGTATATTCTCCACTGTGTCAACTGACACGTCGTAGTCGTGTGTCGTGTTCCTCGTGTTCAAGCTTTCAGAGTTTGTGTCGTTAAGTGGTGGTTGTATATCGCTAGTAGGTATTCGCGGGGATTTAAAAACGGAATGGAAGAACTCGTTAAATAGATTAGCCTGATCCTCATTGAGTGGACGCCGTACGATTCTCGTATTGTACTACTGGTGGCAGTGAACAAGACCTCCGTAGGCTTTTGAAATATTTGAAGAGATGTTTCATTGAACGGGTGTCCGCTAGCTGCATCTGTATTTTGTTTGGTCACCTAAAATATCATTTTCAACTTCTTCCTGTAACCTTTCCATCTTAACCTGAAGGTTTAATGTTGGCGATATCTTGAAGCAATTTTACGCTGGAGAGTGTGTAATTTATTTAACTTATGTGAGGTTTTTTGTGTCACCCATGGTGGTTGCGAGGCACGATGCGCTGTTCGTTTAGGAACACAGTTGTCGATAACATTATTCAGCCATTGATACCATTTATAAACTAGATCCTCACAATCGGTCATATTGTACGATTTTTCGTCAAATGGCCGAGATTCACAAATCTGGGTCGCCTTCAGTGTATCTATTTTACAAAAACTATAATGCAACAAGGGATTGGACTGGATCGGCTGCCGTGTTTGCTTTGCAGCATTACATTGTGAGTTTAAATTAACCAGGACAGGGTCATGGTCTGACTTGATTTCAACTGCCTGTAATTGTCTAGATAGGTTGTAGTCAATCTCAATGTTGAGAATTGTATTGTCTGTTAATGATATGAAAACGTCAAGCGTATTAGCTCCCCGTGTAGGAAAATGTATGTGTTGTTTAAAGTTGTGTTTGTCAATAGCGTATAAAATGTCCTTCTCATAGTTATCTGTAGAAAAGTGAGACTCCCAGTCTACAGAAGGCAGATTGATATCCCCACATATGATCACGTCGTCAACGTGATCCTTAAATGTTATTATGTAGTCTAGTAATTTGTAAAAATCAGCAACTTCTAAGCGGTATGGGCTTTTGTCAGGTGGGTTGTATATACATACAAGTAAATATGTTAAACCGTTAATATTGCACAAACAGGCAGTAACTGAACTTGATAATCTATCAGAAGCACCATTAACCCTATTAAACCCGGGGGGGGGGGTCAATATGACCCCCCCCGTGGTTTTTTTATTATAATTCTGAAACAAACGCAGTTGGGAATCTGAAATTTTATGACTTTTCCTAAAAATCTATTGTCTTCCTAGTAGTGAAAACCGTTTTCAAAAATATTGGGTACTTTTCGAGTTATAGCACCATTTTTTAACCCTACTTTTGGCACTTTTTTTGAGACGTTTTTTGAAAATTACATTTCATTAAATATGAATTGTAACATCTCTATTTTTGATTTACACCGGTTTTTTGGTGTTAGAAATTTGATGGAATTCATATAAATTGATTTAGAAATTTCAAACTTGTTTTTTTCGGTGGGTGCCAAATTTTGGTGCCAGCACCAAATTTTGAAATAAGTCAATTTTGTAAATTGATCGTTTGAAACTTGTTTTTAACGCAATTGGGGTTTTTTGGGTTTCTGGATTCGATGAAATATATACGAGTTGCACCAAGCGTATCAAACTTGTATTTTTCGGTGCTGTGTGCAAATTTTGGTGCTAACACGAAATTTTGAAAATCCATTCAATAGATAAGATTGCTTGTGACAATTTATTTCTTGCGTTTTAGAGGTTTATGGCTGTTCTGAATTCAATGGAAAATATCAATATCGAACTAGACATCTCCAACTTGTATTTTTCGTATGTGGGTGCAAAATGTGGTGCTAGCACCAAATTTTGAAAACCATCAAATATATCAATTGATTGTGTCACCTTGTTTCTTGCGTTATACGGGTTTGTGATGGTTCTGAATTCAATGGAATCAGTAAAAATTTCATAAGAGTTCTCAAACTTGTATTTTTCGCCGGTGGGTGAAAATTGTTGTGCCAGCACCAAATTTTTGGAAAATATGCAAGTTGATAAGTAGATAGTATCACCTTGTTTCTTGCGTTATACGGGTTTATGAGGGTCCTGAATCCGATGGAATCAATAAAAACAGCACTGGACATCGCAAACTTGTACTTTTTGGTGATGGGTACGAAATTTGGTGCTAGCACCAAAATTTGCCAAATTACGCCGAAAAATACAAGTAGCAATGATCTGGCATATTAGAAATGTATTCCATTAGAATCAGCGCCCTCGAAAACCTGAAAATGTGAATTTATAGCATCGTATAAGTGAATTAAAAATTTTGTGTTCTAACTGAAAAGTGCTGGTTACTTGTTTTTTTCGTTTTTTTTCCTACGCAGAGGGGACTAAACAGCCATTTATAGTAATCATATCATTTTTTAATATTTTCCAATGTATTTTGCACCCCAGAAAACCTGTATTGAAAAATAATTAGCCGAAAATGTAACTTTCAAATTTGGTGAAAATTGTGCACTACTTGTAATTTTGGTGCTGCAATATAACCACCCCAGTACATTTTTTCGAAAATTTTTTTTTTCGGTCGGATCCAGACAAGTGATACCTACGTACAAACAAAAAATCAGACGTTTTCGTTAATATTTGTAGATTTTAGAGGGGGGGGTCAATATGACCCCCTCCCGGTATTTGTACAACATTTTATAGCCCGGTACTAATAGGGTTAATATATTCTGGCGTGTAGTTAATTCCATTTTGTAGAGCAATAAGGACACCTCCATGTGTTGAGATACAATCAAATTTTGAGCTACGCTCCGTACGTATTAAGTTGTAACCAGTGAGGAATAATTCGCTATCGAGTATCTCAGGAGTAAGCCAAGTTTCAGTTATGCATATTATATTGTAGTCTCGGATCAGAATTGAATTTGCCAGTTTGCATCGCTTGTGTAGATTTAGAAGGCTACGAGCGTTGTATAACAACAGAGTTGGGATGGCAGTGGTTGAATTAGATGCGGTTGTGGACCCAACAGCAACATGTGTGGGTGAGTGGTACCCAACAGCGATGGTAGTGGATGCGGGGGACCCAGCAGCGACGGTTGTGGATGTGAGGTACCCAGGAGGTACCCAGTAATGGTAACACTGAACTTATAATATGAATATATTACAAAAATATCTACGTACGTAGACAGACAGCACAATATTGACAAAACAAATCGAAAATTAGGCAGAGGAAATATAGTCCAACAACACTTTTATACTTCTGGACTAGTAAAACCGGGTATTTCTGAATAACCAATCAGTGAATCAAATAAATCTCTACAACTATCAACTTTCCAATCTTCACCTACAGGTGTACAGTATATGCACTGCACATAATTTAATTTATTAACTACTACTGATGGCGTCAGATCATTAAGATCTGTTACTCTACAATCATTAGCAATAGATCTTAGGTTATTACCGGTTGTACTTCTACAATCGGAGATATATAAATTAGCAAGAAATTGAGCGCACAGCCTATCTGATTTTCGAATACAATTACAAAAAGTAACAAAATTCTTACATAGTATAACCCAAGGGTGTAAAAAACCTACAAATTCCTGAACAATAAACCTATGTGCATTAAAAGGAAGATGACACGCAATCCTCACGTTTGTATTCCAACTGGTTAAAAGCCTACGACATTCCTCGGATCTAAGCTTTCAAGTGCAACTACCATAAAAGGACATAGCATACAACCTTTGAATATAAGTTATATTATTTGGGTGGGCAAAACCAATTTCCTGTCTAATATTATTTAACTTTCCAATAAACTGGCCTCTTACGTAAAATATCAACATTCAAAGAGCACTTGAAATCTTATGTTATACCTAAATGAATCGCATCTTTCACCCATGGCAACAAAATATCACCAATCAAAATTTTCCGCAATGGCGGATTCCATGCGTACCCAAATGGGATGCATTTACATTTACATTTCGCTGCGTCAACGTTAGTACTCAGTCGTAAATTGAAGGAACGGCAAAAAAGTTGACAAATATTAATCATATATTGCAGACCTAGCACCGAAGGGCAAAGTAAAAGTACATCGTCAGCGTAGGCTAACACACCATAATTATGGTTACCTATAAAACAACCTACTGTACTTTACAATTACTGTAAAAGCTTTTGCGGACACAACAAGTCATTTTTCTCCGCAATATACTGTGTAGGTGCTTTAGCGGACATAACAAGCCATTTTCTCCGCAATGTGCCGTGTAGGTGCTTTAGCGGACATAACAAGCCATTTTCTGCCGCAATGCGCTTAATACTCTAAAAGACTGGAACTCAGATGACGAAATCTGTCAGCTGATTTACTGTAAACGTGGAACATCTCTTTGTTCAGCTCGCTCAGCCAATCAGAGCGATTTTCATTTTATCTTGTACAGAGGCCTACGGAAAACCGCGCAATGCATTACGGTTTCTTTTACCTTTTCTGAGCCTCGGAACATCGGCTTAGAAATTCTTCTGTACTTCTGTAGAAGTTTCAGACTTTGAACTAAACATCAGAAACATCAGATGGCTTTGATTACAAGAACGTAAAACTATTAACGCAACGCAATGCAACGCAATGCAACGCAATGCAACGCAATGCAACGCAACGCAATGCAACGCAACGCAACGCAATGCAACGCAACGCAATGCAACGCAACGCAACACAGCACACCGCATCACACCGCAAGTCAACATTGCTGCACATGGAACACTGCATCAGTAACACATACTGACTGTTCACCGCATTATTTGCTTCTGTTATTAATTGGTGTTATGTTAATGTATATTGCTGATATATTTGGAGAATACCGATGAATAATCATAAAACCCCAATCTTCTTGATTACTGAAGGTTAGAGGAACAGGTTTACCGGTAGCAACTGCGACTTTCATTATAGTGGTTTTTGTGTGAATTAAATGCTATTTCATGATCCCTACATGTGTCAGTTGCGATCCTCCTTATATATGATCAAATTCAGTGACGGTCGGCAGATCAGTGCGCAGTAGTGTGAAGTAGTGTGAAGTAGTGTGAAGGTTAATAAAGCATCTCCTAAAGAATGCGCTTTTTACGAAACTCAGTAGCCATCCAGTTGTGATTAGTATAAGTCATAACTCTGCTTATACTTAAACCGCCACGTCCTAAAGGAACTGTTAATATTTCCCGAAAGTAAATATATTGTCAGAGATTATATAGTAACGATCAATCGAATAATACAGTAGGTCTACACAGCAATCACTAGCAAAGCATCCGAATCCAGTCTCCCTTAACTGTGGGTGAATGGTCGCGCACAGGCTGGCTTCGGCTGATGTAACTTCAGTACATTAAATAATTGATATACAAAAAGACAATTAAAATTGGCAGGTTAAACTGCTAAAGGTCTAAAAGCGCGAACAATAATAGATTTTAGATTCTTTATTGCACCGTAGGCAATAAAGTCGAAGGTACCGGTCGAACGGTAAGCTGTAGGCCTAACTGCCCAACTACCCGAACCGGTACTTACAGGTACAACAGTATTATTCGATTTTTATAATTATATACCGGTAGGTCTTGATATTTAATCGGGGACTGCAGCCCTGGTTTTTTATTGGGATTTTACTTATTTCTGTCAGTTTTATTTATCTGTAAGTGTAATATTGAGCAGAAGGCGTGTAAGCCCGCTCAAATTGTACAGATAATTTGTAGGCTGAATTGTTGTTTGACTGTTGTTGGGTCTGAAGAGATTGCAGTGTGTGTAGAGTGTATGTCCGATAAAGTACTAGTTAGGAAGGTGGGGGCATCCAGTGCTGTAAGGTAAATCCCCCCCGAAAGAATAAGTCGTACTACTCGGTTGGAACGCCTACTAACTAACCATTTCGGAGTCTGCATATACTGTAGTTTATTTAGACTTGATAGTAGTCTGCCAGCCTTTGGTTTGTATTTTGTTGGTGTAGTCTGCACGGGTAGCGTAATATTTATTATTCAGAGTATATGCGAGTATTCGCAACCTACATAACCCCTAAGTTTATTCCTATAGTAATTGTGCTTGTTATACATACCGTTAGAGTTAAATTAACCCCGGTACTACATCAGGGCTGCTTGGCGTAGGTAAAGACTGGTAATTTTATGCTCTAGTCACTCCAGCAGATACCGTGGTTCTTTTAGCTGTACAAGTATATTTAACTGCTGGTTATTTGTTGTATAAGTACTTGTACCTAATTTAGGGTTTAGTGTAGGCAGTATATTTGTGTTGTAAAGTGGTTAATAGGCACGTTAGCTCTGGTTGGCTGCGGTAATTAACTTCTAGGTAAGGACACTCCGGGTACATAACGTAGTACTTATAGAGCTGTAGAGCTAAAGACTATAAGTCGTCAGACGGTGGTATTTTCTTATCTGGACAATGCAATATATTTACTACTGCTTTATTATTTTTAAATACCATAGTATCCTGTCCGTTTGTAATAACCAGAAATTCTAACTCCTTGTTAGGTTGGTTTGTAGATTTCCTGTAAAATTACCCTAAAATTTGTACGTGTAATTTTTGGTGTTTATTTAGAGATTGTAATCTCACACAGTAATTGTATGTAATTTGTAGTAATAAGTAACTTAGTAAAGTATAATTATTTGTTTTAGTGTCCCCCAAGTAGCACTCCACTGAGAGCGTTCAGCTTCTGTGTAGTGACTCCTCACCAGAAATAATAACATTTATTTCAAACATTGATGAAAACCCTTGTACGGGTATATATAAACATATTATAAATCAACTCAAACCGATTTATAAAATAGTAGGCCTGTTATACATTAATTGGGTCTTAGTATCAGTTGAGCTACAGCTTAATAACAGTAATTAAAGTAAAGGAAAGTAACCCTAAAATTCAGAAATTCAGTTATTCTAAAATAATTGACATTACCGGTATTTATAGTAGGCTTATTCTATTTATTTCTATAAATTTCACTGAGATTATATACCGGTATTCTGTAATTAATCCTAGTCTATAATCAAGCTTATATATACTATAAGTGTATGCTGTATACCGGTATTTACGGTATGCTTATTATATATATTTATATAAATTTATGCTGAAATTATATACCGGTATTCTGTGACAAATCCTAGTCTGTAATAATACTTATATATATACTATAAGTGTATACCGGTATTCTAATATATTATATATATATATCGCATTACATTGAGTAACGATATCGGTAATTAATTACTAGGCTTACAGTTGATACTGAATTACTAGACTTGCTTTAACTGTCGTTATAGTTCTTCAGCTCTTTGGAGCGATTAGAGGAACAACTGTTTCAACAACCCCAAGGACCTCAAGAGCAGGGAGAGCTGCTTTATCAAGTTAGAGAACGAATCTTACGGATCAGACTAATCCTTTCGGCCTTTGAGGAAGCCTCGAAGAGAAGCCAAGACACGTCGTCGCAAGTTGCCGTAAAGACTTGGTTCCACCGTGTGATTCTTAAAGTCCAAGGAACGACCCAATGGAAAATTCAGCTAACTGAGCGCTCGACCCACGGAGAATCAACAGACGCTACCTTTTCTCAGGTGGAAAGCGAAGTTACATCAGAGAAACCTCAGAAGAAGGACGCCATTGACATCTATCTGTCGGACTATCAACGATTTATAGGTGACAAAGAGTTAAGGAGACGGCTAGCTGGACTTCACCCTAATAGTGAGGGAGCCAAATTTGTGTTAGACTCATTAGATGCGGAAATGTTAGCCGCAGAGCAGGCTAAATTCGATGAAAGCATCCTCATTGCTAGGGAACAGGAAGAACAATTAAAGAAAAAACGGATAGAAGACAGAAAGGCAGCGGCAGTGGCAGCGGCAGAAGCGGAAAGAAAAGCGGCAGAGGCAGCGTTAGAAGTGGAAAGAAAAGCGGCAGAGGCAGCGTTAGAAGCGGAAAGAAAAGCGGCAGAAGCAGCGTTAGAAGCTGAAAGAAAGGCGGCAGAGGCAGCGGTAGAAGCGGAAAGAAAAGCGGCAGAGGCAGCGGTAGAAGCGGAAAGAAAAGCGGCAGAGGCAGCGGCAGAAGCGGAAAGAATAGTGGCAGAGGCAATGGTAGAAGCGGAAAGAAAAGCGGCAGAGGCAGTGGCAGCAGCCGAACGGAGGGCATCTGAAGAGACAGTCCAACTAGAGTTGGAAAATCTTCAAGAGATGCAAGACTACTTAAATAAACAGAGAATAGCTAGTCATATGCAGATGATAAGTCAATCTACTCCCAAGAGACAGGGATTTACATCATCTGATGAAGGCGATACAACAGATCCTGAAGGCGGAGGAAATAGATCTTGTTCCAGCAGACGTAGAAGAACGCCACACCGTCAGAAATTGCCTAATTTGCCCCCAGCTGTGAGAAGGCAACTAGCTAGTGTAGACTTAGGTAGTACAGAACCCACAGACCAAATTATTAGAGTGGAAAGACTCCCTACTATAATAGATGAGCCTGAAACAATTAGGCCTGTTCTAGAAGCCACTCCCTCTGTGATAGAGACACCTGTACTTCCAGAACCTAACTCTAAATTCCCTTTGCACAGTACTAAATTACCTGTACCCAGTAGGACAGTTCCAGAGTCAATTCCAGTCCTGGACGCTGAGTGAGACATTAACGATTTATCGCCCATCGTACCTTGTCTACCCGCTACTATGTTGGCGGCTCCCGCTTCGGCGGTAGAGTGGGTGGATGAGGGACGGCGGGAGATGGGTCTCCTGCTCGGGCAGCTGAGGGAACACCATGTGTGTTCCTCCCAGCAGGTCCGGGAGTTGGAAGGGACTGTTCAGCAGTTAAAGGGAACAGTAAGAGAGGGTAGGTTAGAGTTGCAAGAAGTGCAGCAGAGTATCGCGTTAGAACGTGATAAATTGGTAAATATACAAAGGGGTATAACACCACCCCCTGTAACAATGTGTCAACCTGTTAGTTCTGAAGTATTTCATGGGCAAGGTGTGGAGCCTACACGCATATATACTGCTAGTGAAGTAGAAACTCCTATAGTAAACCCTATTAAGGGTAATTATAAACCTGTTGATAATGATATTCCATATAGACCTGATCATAATCCGGGAAATTTATATACCGATAACTCGATATTAAATAATATGATGGCCCAAGAAAGTTTTACGCGTCAAATGGCTAGAACCGAAGCCCGTCAAGCGGTAAAGGTGGGAGAGGTCGTCAAGTTCAATGGAGATGAGATGAAATGATTACCTTTTAATGAATATTATAAAGATAACATACAGAACTCTGTACTATCTAACGGAGAGAAACTTAGATTCCTCATCGAGTGCTTGGAAGGACCTCCCAAGTTAATGGCGTTAAAGTTTATTGGACATCCAGATGGATTAAGACAAGTTTGGGATACACTAAACATCAGGTATGGTAATAGGACTAACATAGCTAGGTATTTGTATTCGAAATTAGTAGCACCCCGAAAGTTCCTTAGCAGCGGGATTATAGAGTTTTCCGATGAGATTCAGGAGATCTGTAGACAACTAGATTGGTTAGGTAAGTCTCATGAATACCAGAATTCTATGGTTGTAGGAGCCTTAGCATCAACTTTGCGAAATGATGGAGTAGGTACTCGCTGGGACAAAAAGGTTCTCTATTTGATGGACCAACAACATAGAGATCCAACCATGATGGACCTTCTGTCATTCTTAAACAGAGAGGTCAGATTACAACTCCTAAAACAGTCTAGAGAGAAAACTCCTGAAAGTAAGGTAAGTGAAAAACCCGTTACTAGGAGAGAGGTAACACCAGTGTGTTATACGGATTGTGGGAGTCAGACGACGTCCTACGATGAAAACAGCAGTAAGGACACCGAAAGATCTTATTATGTCAATAAACCGAGGAAAGACGTAAGTAAATCTAAGTCTCGAACCAGTGACAGGAGAGAACAGAAGATAGAATATATAACCAGTGACAGGAGAGAACATGTAACAACTCCTCCTACGTCTCCTAAGAGAATTCATGGAAGAAAGCCCGAAGAAAGAACAAGGGTGCACAACACAACACAAGTTAAAGTAAGTAATATCAATCCCAAATGTGCATTGTGCGACGGGCCCCATCGCTTAAGTGGGTGTGATGAAATCTTGAAGAAATCCCTTAAGGATAGACGTGATGTCATGTGGGATAAGCGGTTGTGTTATAATTGCCTCAGACAAGGACACCAACGGCGGACCTGTTACTCAGATGCTAGGTGTGCTAAGTGCGGCGCGAAACATCATATCTTGCTGTACACAGAATTTGACAGAACCTGCACGAGTCAGGTAAGTGAACCCGAACTACATGTCCAATTCAGTGATGTGAATGACACTGACTACAGCTCTGAGATGGAAGGATTCTACACGGACGAATTCTCCAACGAATACGAATCCTGCTATATGATAAACACTGCGGTGTATCGAGCGCTTACGTATGAGACTGAAACCGATAACGAAGCGCAACCGACTATTCCGGACCGACAACCATCTTGGAAAGCGCCAACTTCCAACGTCGGAATTCAGGAATTCCCAGTAGTGCAGCTGAGAGTCCACGGGCTAGATAAGAGTTTTATAGTAAACACCCTCCTTGACTCCGGCAGCACAGGTACATTCATCGACAAAGAACTAGCCGAAGACATCTTTGCTGGACAACCCAAGTTCCGAACTAATTTGAACCTTTCAGGAATTATGCAGGTTTGGAAATCCACAGTAGCTACAGACTACTATGTAGGCGCGTTGTCCACTCCCCAGGATAAACTAGGAGAACATAGCATAAGGTCAGTAAAAATGGTGGCGATAAAGAACTTTGCTACCAGCCAAGTGGAACCTTACAACTGGGATGAAGACCATTTTACCCAGCAGCATGATATCCCTAGATTCAACACCAACTACCCAGGGGTACAGATATTGATCAGCCAAAATGCGCATGAGGCGCTAGAGACATTAGAAAAACGGCCTGCTCGACCGCAACCATTACAAACATATGCGGTAAGAATGAGAGTAGGTTGGTACTTCACTGTACCTTCCCGTAGAACACTCATAGAAAGACTACCTAACGAAAAGGTACATCAGATCAGGTGAGTGAATGGGAAGAAGAAATCAGTGAGGGAGAGTCCACAACTGAGGGAACACCATACTCCTCAGATAATGACGATATTAACCAATACGATGAGGAAAATACAATCGACCTCCTCACCGAAAACCAAACTTGGTGTTTCCATCATCACTATTCCAGGACGAAGAAGAAACCTGGAATTGTATTCGAAACACAGCAACTCAATCGCCCAGTTGGTCGTTTATGTTTACTGGAAAGAGACCGAGAACTATCCGGAAACTATGGAAGGCAAGATACTCTTCCCACGACCACCTCCCTAATCCAACAAACATCTAGGGCTCCCCAACGTAACAGCGTCTGGAGTGGGTGTGTGACTACATTATTTTATATCTGTGTTTTATTATTTTATATTTATGTATGTATTATTATGTAATTTTATTATAATCGTTTTCTTTAATTTATTTAGTAGAATAATATTTTAGCGATTATTTAGTAGATTAGTGCAATATATATATTCGTGTTTATTACTTAATTACTTAACATTATATATTTAGTGCAACGGCGAGAAATAATTCTTTTTCTCTTTCCTTACTGTCCGTATCATATTATAAATACGTGACTACAGTAAGATGAAATGTCCGTACTTATTAAAGTACAATAAAGCTCCTACTATACTCAAGTATTATTGATAAGTAGAGTATTAGGAATGCAAAGTTCAGATCCTCGTGTCTCAGCTAAACCAAGCTCTGGGTAGACCTTGGAAACAACTTGCCTCTTCTCACTGACATTGCTTCTTGCAATATTGCTCTCATACCGTATATTAAATAATACATATAGTAGTATGATGTCCCTTTAACAGTAGCGTGAAACGCAAAATAAATCTGTTAAACCCTTTGACCATCTGTAATTCTAGTCGATTAAGATATCGCGGCACCCACCGATATACTTGAAAGACAAAATTCTAGAATCAGTGGTTAACGTCCCCAGACAAGTTCTGGAATAAATCGGTGCCCATCTTAAATATTAACTATTTAATATTTACAAAAATCTATTAAAACAAATGTTATAATAGAGTAAATGCAGACCAATAAACTCTAAGGAGTTTGTAAACCAAGAAAATCTAGAAATCCAAAATCTGTTAAAATTCCGATCCTTTAAAATTCTAGTCGATTAAGATATCGTAGTACTTACCGATACTCTTAAAAAGACAAATTTCCTAGAATTAAGGATCCTAGTCCCCAGACATGCTCTGGAATAAAATTGTGTCTATTTTAATATTAAATAATAAAATTTATGGGAATAAATTTTAAATTCATATCCTCTCATGAATTTGATAAATTGTCATTTTATACAATTTATAGCATTCCCAAAATTCCATTAATTAATAGATCATGGGAGCAGAGATTCACCCTATTAAATATATTAGTGTGAGAGAATCTCCAATATATAGTCAATAGCCGATAAAATTCATAAAATCATGTATAAAGGGGAATATTGACAATTAAAGAATTACTATTAAATAGCATCCAAGATCTGTATGCATGAGAATTACCCTAATTCTACTGCTAGCTTTCCATAATGTCACCATAGTAACAACTAACAACCACGCTAGAATTAGAAGCGAGTTAAAAGAACAATAGAAAGCTTGCCCCATTGAATAGCATACGGAATAAATAGCGCACTGCTAGTATCCAGGGATACATAATAATAACGTGGCATTCTGGAAGGCACTTGACTAATGGACAAATGGCCCGAATGTGTACAATTTTTGACAGTTGTGTGGAATTTGTGCGTTTATAGGTGAATGTTACTACTAAAGTGTGTTTACAGTAGCGAGTCGCAGTTGTGAAAGTAGCCCTACCGCTGCAGTAAGAACCGGAAGTAAATCTAAGCTCTTGGTACGGACAGTGGAGTGACTCGCGCTGGTTGTTGTTGTCGTTGTGTAGCTACTACATTGGCGTGAGGCACAGCGGCGACAGTACATCAGCGCTGAGGATCTTGCGCTGTCCGGGGGCATTGAGGGGTAGGCAGCGAAGACCGCTAGCCTAAATATAATTAATTATAATATCGATAAACTCATATAGCAGCTATGACTGAGTTGATAGAAGATGATCTTGGTATCAGGGAGCGATATACCCTACCATTGCAAGCGTTTGTTGATAGTTTAATGCACGGCGACGCTAGTCAACCCACTACGGAGGACGATGGCCGTTATATCGAACCGCCAATGTCAAAGGAACAGCTCACGCATGAATTGGACTATAGAAAATTCACCGCTCGCTATACGCATCGTAATGGTACATATATGGACTTCTTAACTACTTGCCATCCTATCGATTTACACGATATGGACGATGTAGACACCAAAAGGGAAATGATCCTATTTAAATATCATACCCAGCGGAGTCGGAACGACAAACTGAGAATCGAACACGAAAATTCTATTCGAAACCAACTCGAAAGAGAAGACGTTAAAGAACCGGATAAACACAGTGACTTCAACGTATATTTGGAATTCTTGAGAGAGACATTGTAAAACTGGAGAAAGATCACCCGCGTTTCCCCTACAAGACGTGCGTCTTTGGTATTATTACGATGAATGCCCTAGACCCAACCAACACACGGAAAGACATAAACATCCGCGGAGATGTTGCGCTAAACACAGTTTTATTCGCTATACTTACGGGAGTTTCGAGCGAAATTTGTTCGACATATCACTTACGCTCGCTCGACTCAAACGATCCTTAAATAAACCGATGATCAGAGTTCCGGAATACTCGGTCAGACCTCCTCATTCCCTGGTGAGACCTCAGACTCTTGATCCTAATAGTATGATGGATCCTCCTGAACTGTACTCATTGTTCAAAGATCTAGTGTTACCCTAACAATTATTAGTCGGTGGCACTCTGGTTGTGGGCTCCCTAGATATTCGCCCATCCTACCTAGCCGGATTGGGACGCGGACATTTAATATCGCCGTTCAACCCGTATAATCATCCCGGTTTAACCCCGATACAACCTGTCACCGAGGTAGAGGAGAGAGTTGTACGAAACGCGTTAGACACTATTCGACAAAAGATCGGAAAAGGAACCTACGATTGTTCAGAGAAACGTAAATTGCAGCAGCAAGTCCAAGCGGTAAACGAATTAGCTTTATCTCAGTTCGATCGGGAAATCCAGAATCTCTAAGAAGATATCGAACTTGGACGACCCTACTCTCTGAAAGAGTTTTGGACAAATGCTTCCAACGACAAGCGGAGGAAAATCAGCTCGAGGAGAAGCATATCGATTTCGACAGAGCCCGAGAACGCGAGTCGGAAAGAACCATCAAACCGAGGAAATTTCTCACTACACACAGTCCACCTACCGCTCTCGTACAGACGACCCGTCAGGGACCAGTAAGAGCTGCTGTACTGAAATGCGCTCTGAAGGTTGTTCGACCTCGCTCCACTGAGGTTGATATCAATCAACCGGGTACCTCGACCGGCGGATACACTGACCGTAATCCTAAACCTTCCGATGCAATTGTATTGCACCCTTCACCCAGGAGTTATAGCAGGTAAAGTGGCTCGCCCCAAAGAGAAAAGGACTCTTGCTAGCCTCAAAAAACTGCGTAAACGCTGTTCACGTAAGAAGGACTAACTGTTTAGAGTATTTTTATATTTTAGAAACTGTGATTTTTTATATTTTATAGAATTAAATCCCATTTTCTGGGAGCGGTGTAAAAGCTTTTGCGGACATAACAAGTCATTTTTCTCCGCAATATACTGTGTAGGTGCTTTGGCGGACATAACAAGCCATTTTCTCCGCAATGTACCGTGTAGGTGCTTTAGCGGACATAACAAGCCACTTTCTGCCGCAATGCGCTTAATACTCTAAAAGACTGGAACTCAGATGACGAAATCTGTCAGCTGATTTACTGTAAACGTGGAACATCTCTTTGTTCAGCTCGCTCAGCCAATCAGAGCGATTTTCATTTTATCTTGTACAGAGGCCTACGGAAAACCGCGCAATGCATTACGGTTTTTGTTTACCTTTTCTGAGCCTCGGAACATCGGCTTAGAAATTCTTCTATACTTCTGTAGAAGTTTCAGACTTTGAACTAAACATCAGAAACATCAGATGGCTTTGATTACAAGAACGTAAAACTATTAACGCAACGCAACGCAATGCAACGCAACGCAATGCAACGCAACGCAACGCAACGCAATGCAACGCAACACAGCACACCGCATCACACCGCAAGTCAACATTGCTGCACATGGAACACTGCATCAGTAACACATACTGACTGTTCACCGCATTATTTGCTTCTGTTATTAATTGGTGTTATGTTAATGTATATTGCTGATATATTTGGAGAATACCGATGAATAATCATAAAACCCCAATCTTCTTGATTACTGAAGGTTAGAGGAACAGGTTTACCGGTAGCAACTGCGACTTACATTATAGTGGTTTTTGTGTGAATTAAATGCTATTTCATGATCCCTACATGTGTCAGTTGCGATCCTCCTTATATATGATCAAATTCAGTGACGGTCGGCAGATCAGTGCGCAGTATTGTGAAGTAGTGTGAAGGTTAATAAAGCATCTCCTAAAGAATGCGCTTTTTACGAAACTCAGTAGCCATCCAGTTGTGATTAGTATAAGTCATAACTCTGTTTATACTTAAACCGCCACGTCCTAAAGGAACTGTTAATATTTCCCGAAAGTAAATATATTGTCAGAGATTATATAGTAACGATCAATCGAATAATACAGTAGGTCTACACTGCAATCACTATCAAAGCATCCGAATCCAGTCTCCCTTAACTGTGGGTGAATGGTCGCGCACAGGCTGGCTTCGGCTGAAGTAACTTCAGTACATTAAATAATTGATATACAAAAAGACAATTAAAATTGGCAGGTTAAACTGCTAAAGGTCTAAAAGCGCGAACAATTACGTAAGGATTTAATGAGAATTATTCAGAACAATACAAAAGAGAACAGGAGAACACACAGAGCCTTGTCTGACACCATTAGAAACTACAAAATGAAACGAAAGACAGCCTAGCCATATAACATTACATAACTGATTACCATATATAAAAATAAGACATCTTGGGTAAAGAACAGAAAAACCTTTCTTTAATAGTTCTAGAAATCGTTTAGGCCACTCTATAAGGTCGAATGCTTAGTGAAATCTAAAAGGCAGCTGTTGAATGTTTTAAATAATAATTAATTATTTCAGAAGCAGACCAAGTGCACATGACCGTACTAGAATTTTTACGAAAACCAAATTGTAAATCGTAAATTTGCTTTTTTTTTTTTTTTTTTTTTATAGCTATAGCCCTATAATTATTATTGGTCGACAAATTACCTAACTTATTCTTTACAATAGGGATAAAAGATATATGCAAAAGACATTTAGACACTATACCGTGCGACAGAAAGGCATTAAACAAATTAGCCAAATTGTGTCTGACTTGTTATTTTTTAACCTTAATAAGGCCTCGTGTAAAATACGGGGCGTTAACATTTCTCGGAAACCTGCATAATTACAACTTTCGTTGATGAAATTGTTATTTTCATTAAGTTCCCGAAACGTATCTATTAAATTATTTTCTATATCACCAATAGAAACGTCCCCACTGCAATTTTGATTATATAGTGTAGAATATTAGTACCAAAAACATTTGCAATTTCAGGCGGGTTGGTTGCACCATTAATAGAGTTGGATTTAAAACGTAGGTTGCCTCTAAATTTTTAAACTTCATTGAAAAAATTATTATTACCGCTAAGGCAGGCTTTCAACAATTTGTCCCGCTTAACAGTATTCTGGGATTTCAGTGATATCAAGTATTACTGAATAAATGAAAAATGTACATGTTTTTTTCTTAATACTACTCATATTTTGGGGCTGGGGGCTATTGTCCGGGGGGCTACTGTCCAGGAGACTACTGTCCGGGGGGCTATTGTCCGGGGGGCTACTGTCCGGGGGTATTGTCCGGGGGGCTACTGTCCAGGGGGCTATTGTCCGGGGGGCTACAGTCGGGGGGCTACTGTCCGGGGGGCTATTGTCCGGGGGGCTACAGTCCGGGGGGGGGGGGGGGGGGGGGGTGGGGCTATTGTACGGGGGGCTACTGTCCGGGGGACTACTGTCCCAGGTGGCTATTGTCCGGGGGCTATTGTACGAGGGGCTACTGTCCAGGGGACTACTGTCCGGGGGACTACTGTCTGGGGGGCTATTGTACGGAGGGCTACAGTCGGGGGGGTACTGTCCGGGGGGCTATTGTCCAGGGGGCTACTGTCCCAGGGGGCTATTGTCCGGGGGGCTACTGTCTGGGGGGCTATTGTCCGGGGGGCTATTGTATGGCGGTCTACGGTCCGGGGGCTAGTGTCCAGGGGACTACTGTCCGGGGGACTACTGTCCGGGTGGCTTCTGTCCTGGGGGACTATTGTATGGGGGTCTACTGTTCAGGGGGCTACTGTCCGGGGGCTATTGTCCCGGGGGTTATTGTCCAGGGGGCTACTGTCCCAGGGGGCTATTGTCTGGGGGGCTACTGTTCGGGGGTTACTGTCTGCGGGCTATTGTACAGGGGAGTACTGTTCGGGGGGCTACTGTCCAGGGGGCTACTGTCCTAGCACAATCAAATTAGGGTAGTACATTTTTAGGGTAGTACAGTTAGGTATATACATAGCCCAAGTTTATATATTTTAACGTTTATGGAATTTTATATTTTAGGAAATTTAACATGTACGTCTCTGAATTGACAAACCTAAATGTACTCCTCGCATAGCACACCTTAAGTAATCACCGTAAAACATAGGGAAAACACTATAAAAACAATATAAACCTTCCGGAAAACAGTGAAAAAATTGATCAGCATTAAATTTTACCTATATGCTGCAAAAAAATAAATTTTAAGAGTCTATAATACTGCCCAGGAGGATTGTTGCCAGGCAACCAGAGCACAGTAACCAATTGGTTACTCGTCGGTCAGTTGGTAGAGGCACACAGTACGGTATTGCTGTATTCTGGTAGGCCTATTACCTGATTACAGTATTAGGGATGTAGTGAATTCCAGTATTTAGGTATTGCAGTATTGTTAGGGATAGTTAAAGCTAAGCTGTAAATATTCCCATAGGCCTTATATTATTTATATTATTCCTATACTGGTATTTAATACACCCGTAGCAGGGTAGGCCTATGCCACTATCTCTGTAACCGGGCTGTCTTAATACTGTAATAGGCCTACCGGTACTACTAAATATAGAAATATTTACAGCTTTAACTAACCCTAACAATACTACAATACCTGAAAAATGGAATACACTACAGCACTAATACTGTATCAGGTAATACTGTAATAAGCCTACCAAAATACAGCAATACCGGTACTGTGTGCCTCTACCAACTGTCCACTAAAACAAGGATGTACTGATTCTGCACTGTATGCTGATTGGTTACAGTTCTTTGGTTGCCTGGCAACAAACTTTCTGGGCAGTAGACTCTTTCAATTTATTTTTATGCAGCATATAGGTAAAATTTAATGCTGATCAATTTTTTCACTGTTTTCCGGAAGGTATATAGTGTTTTTATAGTGTTTTCCCTATGTTTTACGGTGATTACTTAAGGTGTGCTATGCGAGGAGTACATTTAGGATTGTCAATTCAGAGAAGTACATATTTTATATTAAATTTCCTGCTGATCAATATTTTCACTGTTTTCCCGGTGTTTTACAGTGTTTTTCCTATGTTTTCCTAGTGTTTTACTGTTTTACTTGTGTTTTCCTATTTTAGAACTATCCTTCCGAGTTGGTTGCCAGAAAAGTAGATCTGGTATGACCTCGTCTTTACTTCGCCAGCAGTGCCCACTGAATCTTATAACTTATCTTTTATTGGCGCAATTGTAAGACTAATCCCATCACATGCGTACTTTTAAACCGGGTAGTGTACAAATTTAGGAATCGCGTAATTTTTCTTGAAATTAATATCTCATATCTCTCCAAACCACGCACGCGTTTCGACCTTACTGGGTCTCATCAGTGTGGTGTCGGATTCGAACCTGGGAGCTCGAGGTGGAAGCCGAGACTACAACCACTAGGCCACAGGTTCTTGAGATATTCTTATCTCTCCAAACCACGTACGCGTTTCGACCTTACTCGGTCTCATCAGCGTGGTGTCGGATTCTAACCTGGGACCTCGAGGTGGAAGCCGAGACTACAACCTCTAGGCCACAGGTTCTTGAGATATGACATATTGTATCTTACTTAACGAGGATGCTTCAATTACGTCCATTGATAAAATTGCAGCAACTGAAAATTTCTAGAACTTTCCCCATATCAAAATATCAAATTGTTGTAAAAAAATTCTTGCCCCCAGTCACCGCCCCCAGTTAACTCGATGGCATGGCCTTGTAAATAGTACGCCTTGGTTGTCTCCAACTGATGTTTAGGGCTGCCCTTAGTAGTCTTGTGTAACAACACTCAATTCGTTGTTCAAGTGATTTAGTCAGTGTCCAGGTCTCACCCCCGTATAAAAATACACTTTCCACTGTGGCTCGAAAGAACTTAGTCTTCAGGTGCCTGGAGAGATCTGATTTCCAGATGGTAGGCCATTTTTGATAGAGCTAACCAAGCCATTGCTTTCCTAACTTCTATGTCCTTTTTGCTACTCTCTATCCATGATCCAAGGTACTGGAAGTCGTCGACCTTCCTTAGTTGATTATTATCAATGGTTGTCAAGTTTCCATCAACGTTAAAGGTCACGAATTCGGTCTTGGTAGCATTTATATGCAATCCAACCTTAGCAGCCCTCTCCATTTTATTTAGTAGAAGCTGTGCATCTGCTAGCGTATTAGAGAGCAGGGCGATGTCATCCGCAAAGTCGGTGTCTGTGACTAGTTGCTGGATATCTACTACTTCTGCGTTCTTGAAGTGTGAATCCCAGATCTTCACCCTTTGTGGCCGTTCTCATTGCGTAATCCAGCACAATTCAAATAGTAATGGTGCTAATGTGTCACCTTGCAGTACCCCAGCCAGGATTGAGAAAAACTCAGTTTTACCATCTGGTGAGAGTACCTGCGCTTCTGTGTCACAATATAACAATCCAATGCCAGCAACAATTACCTCTAATATTCCATAAGCTCTTAGGATTTCAAGCATTTTCCCTCTATGGATGGAGTCGGATGCCTTCTTGAAGTCCACAAAAGTCATGACTGCAGGGAGATTCTTTGACTTAATTCCTTCAATCAATCTCCGTAGTGCAAGTATCTGATATATTGTTGATCTACTTGGTCGAAATCCGTTTTGGCTCTTACGCAGTAGTTTATCTATGTGAGGCCTAATCCTAAACATAATCATTTCATTGTATATTTTGGCAGCTACCACAAGCAGACAGATCCCACGATAGTTTGTTGGTATACCTACAGTAGGTCTCCTTTGTTGGGGAGAGGCTTTAGTTGACCTTTAGTCCAAATTGGTGGTGGCTTTTCCCCTTTTAACATCCGGTTGCAAATATTCAATAATGGTCTATTTAGCACTCCTGTTTTCCATACCTCCGCTGGAATTTCATCTAATCCACTCGCTTTATTATTGGACATGCTTTTAATGCTTCTTTGGAGTTCGGCAGGTGTGAAGTCCCCTGTTTCTATAGGTAGGCCTAGTGTCTTTTCATATATTTTCCATGTATGGTGGCTGCCCAAGCAAGTTGCTGAATTGATTTTTCCACTTCCCAACACGTTCTTCAGGACTATCGGCTTTGAGGCGCCCCCTTGCACTTAACTTTGTAGGCTATCTTAAGATCTTCTCTCTTACAAGTAACCTCAGAGTTTTGTCATGGCACTGGCACATACTGTTTTCGTTTGGGTTATGCCTCTTATCTGATTCCTTGTGTGTGCCTTGTAAGCTTATGCTTCCTTTACCTTAATATTAATCATTAAACACCGATTGTAATTTAGTCAAAATTTATCAAAATTTATTAATAAACACTGTACCGATTATGTAGGAATAAATAATTAACTTGCCACTTTTCCTTAATTGATAATTATATTAACATTGTTAATGTTAATTCGCCGAGATGGAATTCTCACTTTGTTATCCAACTCTATTAGTTTCCTAGGCAATACAACTGATATTCCAGACTTTACACGGTGTCCTGGAGTAAATGTAATTTGGAAATCTTAATATATCGAAGAAATTTTATTATATTTTTCTTCAATTTTTTTTAGCAATAATATATTCACGGGGTGTTCAATATACAATATTCTAGTCATTTTTTACTTAAATTTGGAATGTTTGTATTTTTGCTAGTTTTAAATTATTCATAAACACTATTGAGCCATTATTTTTTTAGCTAGTGATTTACTGTAGTATTTACTACATACCGGTAGAGTAGGGCGGTTTGGTTGGTTTTGATTTGGCTTAAGGATATTATAATTAGAATCGAGTGAGCAGTGCATGCACACCATTATAAATATTTTATGCTAGCTGGTACTTGCTAGTGTTGTAGGCTTCACACTACAGCTGAGCAACAGGTATGAGGTTCTTGCCTCTGAGGAGGCAAGATCCTCACACTGCGTGGGATATAATGCCTTCACACAAGCAGTAAAATTAGCAACTGCAGAAACAGTTCATGTATACCCTCGAAACAGGAAAGAGTCCCCCTGGACTGACCCAAAAATTTGGAAGTGCCGAACTGATCTGGACTTTGCTGATGACTTAGGAGTACTCTCAGAATCACTAGAGGGAGCACAACAGCTTCTCAGTTCAATAGAACAGGCTGCTTCTAGTGTTGTGGTCTTTTTGTTACCTCCAAAAACACCAAAAATGTGACAGTTAACTTTGAAAGTCCTCAGCAAATCTCTTGACCGGATGAGCATAAGGTCAAAGGATGGTATGCTTGATCATGTGCCGACTTATATTACCTGGGATCATGGATCCGGAAGTCAGGTGAGGACCTTCGTAAGGGAAAGGCAAGGGCAGCAGCATTGAATGGGTTTTTGAAACATTTTTTAAAAAAAATTATGAAATGTTGAAATTGAATTTAAATTAATATACATTTAAACCTATTCCAGAACATTTTCAAGTAGCTATAATATATCCCCGCAGCTGTAATATACCATTATTGTTCAAATTGTTTATATCGCGATGTCAATGAAGACAACATCTACTGGTAGTGATGAGGTGTTTTATGAGTTACATAATTGTAATGAAAAGTGTTATCCACCTGAGCTGGATAAGTCTGGTACTGCAATCGGTGCCGTCAAAATAGGGTGGAATAGGCTACGGAAATGTACACCAACGTTGTTCAAAGGAATGCTAACAGGTACAAAACATAGACGTAGTAGTGAAGAAGTATTTTCTGAAATTCATAAATGTGGAGAATATTGTCCTCCTGAGAAGGCAAAACCTGGATATGAAGTGAAGAAAAATAGATTTCATGCCCTCGACATGGCTTGGAATAGGCCACGAATATGGACACCCAGGTTGTTCAAAAGGAATTTTGAAAATGAAGTAAATCCCACTGAAGATATTAAAAGGTCTTCAGACAGGAAAACGTCTATAAACAAGAAACGGTCTTCAGACATGAAAGGGGAAAGTAGACGAAGGATTACGAATAACATTTGGAGAAGAAAACGGCGATTAATTATTGGACTTCTTATAGGCCTATTGGTCGCGGTAATATCTGGAGTAATAACTTGGCTTATTTGGAGGGAACTTAAACCCGCTATGGTAAATACTTCTGGGCCCACAATCCCACCCAACACTATAACAATACCTCCACTAACCACGATAATACCCACTCCCACCTCTATAATAACACACCCACCCACCTCTATAACACCCCCACCCACCTCTATAACTCCCCCACCCACCTCTATAACAACACCCCCACCCACCATTGCAACACCCCCACCCACTACTACTGCACACTCAGCTACCACTGCAACACCCCCACCCACCACTACTGCACACTCAACTACCACTGCAACACCCCCACCCACCACTACTGCACACTCAACTACCACTGCAACACCCCCACCCACTACTACTGCACACTCAACTACCACTGCAACACCCCCACCCTCCACTACTGCACACTCAGCTACCACTGCAACACCCCCACCCACTACTACTGCACACTCAACTACCACTGCAACACCCCCACCCACTACTACTGCACACTCAACTACCACTGCAACACCCCCACCCTCCACTACTGCACACTCGCAAACCACAACAGCAAAAACAGCCTTATTCCCATGCCACAATATTAGCAATCAATATGCAGTGACATCGACTAATTATGGTCCTTTACAAAAGAAACTGACCTGTCAGGGCTCTACAATCTTAATGCAGTCTCGAGAGCGCTCCTCTGCCATTAATTTCAATAGAAATTGGACGGAATATCAAGAAGGATTTCGGAACACCAGTAGTGGGTACTGGGTCGGTTTAGAAACAATACATTGGCTAACCACACATTGGGAATGTGATCTACAGATTAAAAATATGAAAGTGGATGATCTTAGCTCAGTATATAGGAATGTAACCATAGATACAGAAGAAAATAAATACACGTTTAGATACGGGGAATTTTATTTGAAAGGTGAAGGAGGTCAAAATGAAATGTCCGCAGCTAATGGGAAAAAGTTCTCAACGAAAGACTCCGATAACGATGATTCTGAGGACAAATCGTTGGCTGAAGTTCGGACCGGCGGTTGGTGGCATACAAAGGAGTCGAGAACAAACCTCAACGGGGATTATAGTTCGAATAGTGAAGACAATAAAATGTATTGGGGCAGTGGCACAATTAATGTACCGATTGAAATTTCAATTGCTGAGACTGGTTCTTATAATTAGAGTTAATTAACACCATATACTACAATTGTAATAATAATAATGATAGTTGTGATGATTTGTAATGTAACTGACGCAACTTTTAGTGATTAGAATCTTCAAATTATTTTGATTCTATTATATTTATTGTCACTACAAATTAGATTTTATTCTAAAATCCAATTCCACGAATATTGCCCCATCCCCCCCCCCCCCCCCACCCCCCCCCCCCCCCCCCCAATCTATGTAATATTGTTGCTACGATGATGTTCCATAAACCAACAATTTTTATAAACGATTCCAAAATTTCAAACTCTAAACTGAAAGTTTCGAATTAAATTACGCAGCTCAATTTATAATTTTAATATTTCTGATTTCCACTCAACACAAATACATTGCGATATTTACGTTTATTACAAAAATACGAGTAAATATGAACTCAAATAAAAATGTACGTAAAATCCTAAGATTCCTAAAGTTACAAAGGAGTATAATTAGTCCATCTGTGAGGAAGTGAATACAAACTGAAAGTATATTTATTTCCCAGTGGCCTGTATGACGGGACAGTAACCGTGGCGATTGTCTGTGATTTGTCCCGACATTGAATGGAGTTTCATTGAGTCCGTATCTGAGTCTGGGGGCGTCAATAGAGATTGCGGGAGAGTTGAAGGTGCGCCACCCTGCGGCCTACCGGCGAACTGAATTCTCGGTAGGTTTGAGTTGTAAACGCCCGCAAAAGGTCCCTTAGACGAATAACTGTCCAACACGAGTAACGACGTGTTTTCTCCTTGATCGTTGGTGGTTTCTAGAATTTGGTTTTTCGCCGGTGGGTACCTATTGCGCTCGGCTTCCATAGCAACGGACACTCGATCCTGATTGGTTGAATCGTAGTGGGGGCGTTTTCTTGAAACGGCCAATCGGAAGGAGGAGTTGTAGTCGACCGTATGGGTGAGTTTGTTTGTGTTGCTAGGATACCAATGGGAATACGGCAATCCTGGGTCATTGGTCACCTCGCTACAAAAAAACATAAACAAGTTTAATACTTTAAAAGCAAAACGTAACCTCTCTTGGGAGACGGGCAGGACGTCATAGAATATAGCAAAATCCACAAAGGGCAATTTTTTTAGTAATGCAAGTCTGGCAATTTTTCTGGCATTTTATTTTTGTTTAATAACACATCGTTGGAAGTGTTTTAGTCTACTGTTGTATTTTTTAAGTCAAAATTAAATTCATTATCAGTACAGTTTTAGGATTGAATGGTTTGGGCCCAAAGTCGTACATACTACCACTTATTTAGTTTAATTCGCGTGTTATGTGGGGGGGGGGGGGGGGGGTGGGAACATCAAACCAACCTTAATACGTAGTTAATACAGATAACTGTGTTGTCGTCACCAGTTTTCGAGTTACATGTTATCATAAAGGACTGTCTGCATCCAGACATGGGAACCTTTCATCAACCATCGATAATATGGTGTCACTGCCTGACCTTTGGCCAACACTAAAAAATGATAATAAAAACATAATTTCAATTCTATATAGTAATTTCTATATAGTATTTTTATACTGAAAACTGTATTATTGGCAATGGGCATTGTTAGATATTATTTACTATTATTTATTATATATTATATATATTGTGATATGGTAAAAAAAATCACGAAATGTTGTAAAAATTTGTTACCGGTT
>JAUCBJ010005152.1:0-51445 GCA_032718475.1 Nemertoderma westbladi
CCTTTGCTACGTACTGTGTACGTAGTTGGGTTCCTTTCCATTGAACAACTTTGCTTACCAAATCACAGTTAATATGTTATCAGATTTTAATTACCCAAAGTGGACTGCAGCACACTTTATCTGTAATTAAAATTTATTCAGATGGCCCGCCAACTAACATATTCAGAGTAAACTTGGCACAGAATGTACTTTCTTGTTAGTTGGGCTTTCCCTATTGAATAACATTACTAGGCCATCTCTCGCCATTTTTCATGAGCGCCTGCTGGTGTTTTTATAATTTCGAAGATATGTGTTCGACCTTTGAGTTCAAGCCACAGTGACCATCTATAGCTGTTTTTACAGTAATAGATTAATTAATGGGCCTACTTGTGAGAGATACAGTATGTCATAACGCTGCTTGCTATTAAATGTACAGTATATTAATTAATTGATTCCCTTCTACAGACAGAGGATTACAGTAAGTGCTACTCTACTAATAAATGATAATTTGAAGAGATGTGTTGACCTTTAAACCATCCATTGATAGTGCTACTGTAGTAGCTTTTAGCTTGTCGAGAGATAAATCACCACAACAACAACAACAAGAAGGAGAACAAGAATTACATTTTTTTGAGGGTCCCTCTTACATACAAGCACTTCCTACCTCTAGAGAGGCGGGCAGATCCATTGCTACATACAGTACATACTGTATGTAAGTAGTTGGGTACCTCTCCATTGAATAACTTTCCTTACTAAAATCACAGTTAATATGTTATCAGATTTTATTTAACCCAAGTGTACTGCAGCACACTGTAATAAAAATTCATTCAGATGGCCCGCCCACCTCTCTCCATTTTTCATGAGCGCCAGCTCACAAAAAAATCCAGCTTCACACTACAGCTGAGCAACAGGTATGAGGTTCTTGCCTCTGAGGCAGCAGATCACAGCGAGTGCTATACTGCCTTCACAGAAGCAGTTAAGTTAGCAGCTGCAGAAACAGTTCCTGTAGGCCTATACCCTCGAAATCAAAGTGGGCCTTCCAACCATTGAGGCGATCAGCTGGTGATTTTGCCTTAACCTTGGTGGTTGTGGTTGGTTGGCTATTCCGCCCAGTAAGCAAGTTGATCGATTTCCTGTTTATTAGTTGACGGGTCTTACCAACCCACTCTTGATCAACTAAATAATGAATAGACTACTGACGCTGATCGGGCCTGATCGGGATCTGTCCTACTGCGCTGACAGCTACAGGTAGTACCGCATTACTGCCATAGTGGAAGCAGGATTTGGCCTGACCTGACCCAATGCGCAAAAAAAGCGCCCAAACAATCAATTTACCAAAATTTGGCACCCGTCGAAAAAGAAAGTTGGAAATTTCTAGCTTATTTTATATGAATTCCATCTATTTGCGAACACCAAAATACCGGTGTAAATCATAAACAGATGTTACAAATGTTAGCGCATTTGATAAAAAATATGTTCTTTCAATCTCAATTTCATATATTGTGACTCCTTGCTGATTATGCTGAAAACCCATGCAGAGAAGTTCTAACTTTCCGGTCTGATACAGTGAACGGAATGGCGCTGGTATACCTTCAACGAAGGGCCGCTCAATGTATCTATTTATTTCCCCTTTCTTCCCTTTCATGTATTGATTTGCTCTATATTTCACTTAGTTCAATACGGTATTTGATCATCTATTATATTTAACTGAGATGTAGTACCGAGTGGGTGTGGCAACACAGTATAACAAGCAAATGTCTGACTAATTAATTATGTAAGGACTCAAGTCTGGCAATTGTGTTTCCCTTTAGAGGAAACGTATTGTGACAAGTCTTTAGTCTAATTATATTGATATAGCTACCGTATTCAATTTGTGACAACTCTCAATCGTGATATAGTTAATAATAAGAGCTTTGCTTACAATAATGGTCTGAAATATCGTCATACATTGATTATTTGTTAAGTTAGAGGTACGACGGCACACATAAATCTGATGCAATTGTCCAGATTATCACTGATACTTAATTATAGTGACCCACCTGGTTGTGGCGCGTGTAAAACTTTCTTGATTCCGTAATATCGGCGATATAGTAAGCAAATAATAACAACAAATTGAGTTTACTAGGAGAATATCAAATATAACAACAGGTAAATATAATTCAATTATTAACAATGAATTTTAGAGTAATAAGAAATAGTGGACATAATATGGACATGTAATAATTTCCAGTCATCAAAAATCTGACCAGCAGTAAAACTCTGCATGGGAGATGTAATTTCACAGCAGCATAACCATGTACTGAGTGAGTAAGGCATCCAACTAACTGAACCTATACATCAGATTAACCATAATGGAATAACACAGCCAATGGGGCATTATTACAGGTAGAATGTTGTTCGCGCTTTTAGACCTTTAGCAGTTTAACCTGCCAATTTTAGGTGTCTTCTAGGTTATAAATCGACTTTAGCCTATAACAAGTATTTGATACACATAAAATTACATTAGCCGTAGCCAGCCTATGCGCGACCATTCACCCACGGTTAAGGGAGACTGGATTCGGATGCTCTGACCTTATTGCGGTGTAGACTTACTGTACTATTCGATTGATCGTTAATATAATATCTGACAAATATTATTCACTTTCGGGAAATATTAACAGTTCCTTTAGGACGTGGCGCTCTAAGTATGTAAACAGAGTTATGACTTACACTAAACACAACGGGATGGCTAATGATTTTCGTATAAAGCGCATTCTTTAGGAAATGCTTTGTTATCTATCACATTCATGCACAATACCGCACACTGCTGCACACTGATCTGCCGACCTTAACTAATTTTAGTCATATATAAGGAGAACAGCAACTGACACATGTAGGGTCTATGAAATAGCATTCAATTCACTCCAAAACCACTATAATGTAAGTCGCAATTGCTACAGGTAACCGGTCTCTCTAACCTTCAGTATATCAAGAAGATTGGGGTTTTATGATTATTTATCGATATTCTCCAAATATAACAACATATCCATCAACTTCTAACAATTAATAACCGACAGTAAATAGCAGTCAAATAATGCGGTGAAAGGTATGTATAGTATGATATGATTTACTGTGATATGTTATGCGATTTGTATGATAACAGTTATACGTTTCTATAATCAAAGCCGTTCTAAAGTTTGGCTAAAGTCTGAAACACAGAATAATTCCAAAGCCGATGTTCTGGGCTCAGGAAAAAAGGTAAACAAAGACCATAATGCATTGCGCGATCTTCCGTAGGCTTCTGTACAAGATAAAATGAAAATCGCTCTGATTGGTCGAGCGAGCCGAACAAAGAAAGCCAAAAAGCTCCACATCGACATATCAGCTGATAGATGTCGTCATCTGAACTACACTGTATTAAGAGTATTTTGGCGTATTGCGGCATAAAATGGCTTATTATGTCCGCTAAAGTACACATACAGAAAAATTGCTTTTTATGTCCACTAAAACACCTACACAGTAAGAAAACAGCTTTTTATGTCCGCTAAAACACCTACAGAGTACTTTGCGGGGAAAATGACTAGCTAGATCCGCAAAAGCCTTTACACCGCTCCCAGAAAATGGGATTTAATTCTATAAAATATAAAAAATCACAGTTTCTAAAATATAAAAATACTCTAAACAGTTAGTCTTTCTTGCGCGGACGGCGTTTACGCAGTTTTTTGAGGCTAGCAAGAGTCCTTTTCTCTTTGGGGCGAGCCACTTTACTAGGAGGGCTATAACTCCTGGGTGAAGGGTGCAATACAATTGCATCGGAAGGTTTAGGATTACGGTCGGTGTATCCGCCGGTCGAGGTACCTGGTTGATCGATATCAACCTCAGTGGAGCGAGGTCTAACGGCCTTTAGAGCGCGTTTTAGGACAGCAGCTCCTACTGGTCCCTGACGAGTCGTCTGAACGATAGCGGTAGGTGGACCGTGAGTAGTGAGAAACTTCCTCGGTTTAATGGTTCTTTCCAACTCGCGTTCTCGGGCTCGATATTCGTAGGGCCGTCGATGCACTTCCTGTAACTCTGGATGCGAGTTGATGAACAAATCGCCATACTCCGGGTCTTGATGGATGAAGTTGATCAAGTTATAGGAATTAATATCGTTAGGATTAACGTTCCTGAGATATTTACGAACAAATTTGGTTGAAATACACTCACCAACACGCTTCATTAGTTCGTAACTCGGTGTGCGTGATTTTTGTTCAACAGACGCGAATAGATAAGGATGGAACGCATAAACTCCTTCGTAGGCGCGTCCAGGGTAATAACGATGGCGTGACTCACAATGTAAATCCGCATTCGCTTCCCAAGCTCGGATGTAGCGTAGTGTAATCATTTCATCTACGCTTTCCAGATCGCGGTTAAAAGGGCAATCAAAACTGGCATGTCCTTTAATTTGACAATGATGGCATTGAGTCATAAATTGGGGGCAGACTGCGAAAATGTGCAAGTTATTGAGTCTGCAATACGCACAATAGATCTCCATCACTGGTTGTTCATGGAAATAGGAGCAGGGTACGTCTGAGTCCATGGGGGTGAGATGGTCTCTCGATGCGCATAATCAGCAACGTTTTCGAGAAACATAGTTGGCATGCCGATAATCGTATGCGGTGAGACATTGTGGACCTTGATACCATTCCAAGACGTAGTCGTCGCTGCTCCGGGGCGCTGTAGGCTGAATCTCCTCGGATTCTAAGCATATTGGTTCGTCTTCCAATTGCATAGCTGAGGTAGGTGCGGCTGTCTCCTCAAGCGAACCCACTGTCTGAACTTCCACGATAGAATAACCCGTGGGTATTCGAGGTATTTGTATAACAGAGGAATGTAAGTTCTGTATACAAACGTCCTTGAAAATGGTGAATCCAGCGCTGTCTAACTTCTCAGCAGCTGAGTCTCTTAGGCTGAGCTTAGTCAGAGCGCGGTCCTTGAACTGACTATCAACGTTACGGAACGGAGTCAGAAAGCACCTGAAGCATTCGAAGCGGATGAATATATTGTGTTCATCTAGCTTGGCGAGTTTGGTTCCAAGTATTAAGGGATGGGCGCGTATAGTACGACTGCACACATCGGCTAGCCAACCGGCAAGTGTGGCGTTTTCAAAGATCATGTATATAGCTAAGGAGGGACGAAGTGGAACACTCATGAAGCTATACACGACACCAGGTGCGGTCAATGGTCCATCAAAGTATAATCGAGAATAATGATCTCCATATACTTGTTGATAGTTGATAGGGTTTCCGACCTTGAAATTCCATCCATATTCTTGAAAGGCAAGATGTCCGATGGAAGTTCGTTGTACTTTAGTGATACCGCTGGGCGTATTGGCATACATAGTGCGGAAGAAACCTCGGCCTTCTGCCCAGGGAGCGATCAGCTGAGTATCTACGAAAGGATATGGGATATTCTCCATGTTCCTAAAGTCGTTTTGGAGATCTCCATAAACAGCTTAGCAGATTTTAAGGATTCTTTCGTTAAACAACATCTCGAGCACGGGCTGGGGTAACATCGATCCATCGATACCTATGGCCGGTTTACGCTCGGTGTCAGTGACATAACGCTGCGCGAGTTCGAATTGTCCATGTCGGAGTTTCTTTTGTATCTCGGTGAGGGTCTCAAAAGAATAATCAATCACGTCGGAACATGCTCGAGTAAATACGTGGGTAGAACCAGCTAGTCCTCGTATATGTATCATGCGCGTAGTTCCCAGTTCTCCAACCGGAAGGCTACCTTCGTTATCGTAAGTGACAACTCCATACATCTCTATAACGTTAAGAGTTTCGTTCCACTCTTTAGTGGCGTTTTCTAGGGTCATTTCCACTGGATGCCACAAGGTGGTGCATTCGCTAGCGTTAGGTAGATCTCTATACTTCAAATACTGTGTAGTATATGTTTCTACATCTCCATATCGTTGTATTCTCTCCTCCTCGAATAACACGTCAAGATTCCAGTGGACTAATCGAGTTTTCATAAATCCATCGAGATTATACGGAGGTATTATATCTTTCTCTATTCTGGAAACATTATAGGGTTTTCGGAATGAGTTTACTTTCACTAACTGATCCAGATGTTTCTGCAGTTGTTTGAGTTCGACAAGATCGAGAGGATTTATTAGTGGTAGAAACCTTAGACTATGTGTAGGATCTTCCGGTTTTACCATGTAATGTTGAGTTAGATTGACATAATAAGGGTGATCTTTGATCCCATAAAACGAGTTCGGTAAAGGTCTAGCGCATATGTTGACCTCGTGTACCATACGACAGACAAGATCAGCTCTATTGTCCGGAGGTTCTACGAGTATACCATCGACACGAGCGGCCTCGATTGGCGGACGTTGTAACATAGGAGTGTCAGCGATAAGATCCCGAGATCTTAGGTTGATATCAACCGGTTGAGGTTGTGCCGTGGCAAAGAGTTTGTCTCTGAAATGGGGAACCATTGAAGGATGAATGATGGTTTTAGAATAGAGATCAGTCATAAGGATTTGAGCTTCTGGCTGGGCTAAAGCTGCTTCTTCTCTCTCATCCATTTCTATGTGTTTCTCCTCGAGCTGATTTTCCTCCGCTTGTAGTTGTAAACGCTCGTCTAGGAACTCTTGTAGAGAATAGGTTCGTCCAAGTTCGATGTCTTCCTCGAGGTTCTGGATTTCTCGGTCGAACTGGGGTAAAGCTAATTCTTTCACCGCTTGGACTTGTTGCTGCAATTTGCGTTTCTCTAAACAATCGTAGGTTCCTTTTCCGATCTTCTGCCGAATAGCGTCTAACGCGTTTCGTACAATGCTCTCCTCGACTTCGGTAACGGGGTTAAACCGGGACGATTGTACGGGTTGAACGGCGATATTAGATGCCCGCGTCCCAATCCGGCTAGGTAGGAAGGGCGAATATCTAGTGAGCCCACTACCGGAGTGCCACCGATTAATTGTTCGGGTAACACAAGATCTTTAAATAGTGAGTACAGTTCAGGGGGATCCGTTATACTATTAGGATCAAGCGTTTGAGGTCTCACTAAGGAATGAGGAGGTCTGACCGAGTATTCCGGAACTCTGATCATGGGTTTATTTAAGGATCGTTTGAGTCGAGCGAGCGTAGGTGATACGTCGAACAGGTTTCGTTCGAAACTCCCATAAGTATATCGTGTAAAACTGTGTTTAGCGCAACGTCTCCGCGGATGTTTATGTCTTTCCGTTTGCTGATTGGGTCTAGGGCATTCGTCGCAGTAATACCAAAGATGCATGTCCTGCAGGGGAAACGCGGGTGATCGTTCTCCAGTTTTACAATATTCCTCCATCTGTTCGAAGCTATCTGGGACGACAGGTAGCGGTCGATCGGCGGTAAGATACATCATAGTGAAATAGAGCCGTTTGAGTTCTATCATAGGGTCATGATGTATACCTTGAGGATATCGAGTTTCTAGATTTTGTTGACTGGCAATATTGAGATATGTTTCTCTCAAGAATTCCAGATAATCGTTGAAGTCACTGCGTTTATCTGGCTCTTCAACGTCTTCTCTTTCGAGTTGGTTTCGAATAGAATTATCGTGTTCTATTCTCGGTTTATCGTTCCAACTCCGCTGGGTATGAAATTTAAATAAAACCATTTCCCTTTCGGTGTCTACATCGTCCGTATCGTGTAAATCGATAGGATGGCCAGTAGTTAAGAAGTCCATATACGTACCATTACGATGCGTATAGCGAGCGGTGAATTTTCTATAGTCCAATTCACGCGTAAGTTGTTCCTGGGACATTGGCGGTTTGTTATAATGACCATCGTCCTCCGTAGGAGTTGGACTAGCGTCGCCGCGTATCAAGCTATCAACAAACGCTTGTAAAGGTAGAGTATATCGCTCCCTGATACCAAGATCATCTTCTATCAACTCAGTCATAGCTGCTATATGAGTTTATCAATATTATAATGAGTTTATAATTAGGCTAGCGGGCGTCGCTGCCTACCCCTCACGGCCCCCGGACAGCGCAAGATCCTCAGCGCCGATGTACCGTCGTCGCTGTGTTTTTCGCCAAAGTAGTAGCTACACAACGACAACGATAACCAGCGCGAGTCACTCCACTGTCCGTCCCAAGGGCTAAGATTTACTTCAGGTTCTTACTGCAGAGGTAGGGCTACTTTCACAATTGCGACTCGCTACTGTAAACACACTTTAGTAGTAACATTCACCTATAAACGCACAAATTCCACACAACTGTCACAAATTGTACACATTCGGGCCATTTGTCCGTTAGTCAAGTGCCTTCCAGAATGCCACGTTATTATTATGTATCCTTGGATACTATCAGTGTGCTATTTATTCCCTATGCTATTCAATGGGGCAAGCTTTCTATTGTTCTTTTAACTCGCTTCTAATTCTAGCGTGGTTGTTGCTATGGTGACATTATGGAAAGCTAGCGGTAGAATTAGGGTAATTCCCATGCATACAGATCTGGGATGCTATTTAATAGTAATTCTTTAATTGTCAATATCCCCTTTATACATGATTTTATGAATTTTATCGGCTATTGACTATATATTGGAGATTCTCGCACACTAATACACTTAGTAGGGTGAATCTCTGCTCCCATGATTTATTAATTAATGAATTTTGGGAATATTATAAATTGTATAAAATAACAATTTATCAAGTTCATTAAAAGAGATGAATTTAAATTTATTCCCGTAAATTTTATTATTTATCCTTAAAACAGACATAATTTTATTCCAGAGCATGTCTGGGGACTAGAATCCTTAATTCTAGGAAATTTGTCCTTTTAAGAGTATCGGTAAGTGCTACGATATCTTAATAGACTAGAATTTTAAAGGATCTAAAATTTTACAGATTTTAATTTATAGATTTTCTAGAGTTAACTTGTAAGTAGTTACTCTATTGTATCTATTTGACAGATTTTATAAATATTAATAGTTAATATTTAAGATGGGCACTGGTTTATTCCAGAACATGTCTGGGGACGTTAACCATTGATTCTAGAATTTTGTCTTTTAAGTATATCAGTGGGTGCCGCGATATCTTAATCGACTAGAATTACAGATGGTCAAAGGGTTTAACAGATTTATTTTGCGTTTTACGCTACTGTTAAAGGGACATCACGCTACTATATGTATTATTTAATATACGGTATGAGAGCAATATTGCAAGAAGCAATGTCAGTAAGAAGAGGCAAGTCGTTTCCAAGGTCTACCCAGAGCTTGGTTTAGCCGAGACACGAGGATCTGAATTTTGCATTCCTAATACTCTACTTACCAATAATACTTGAATATAGTAGGAGCTTTATTGTACTTTAATAAGTATGGACATTTCATCTTACTGTAGTCAAGTATTTATAATATGATACGGACAGTAAGGAAAGAGAAAAAGAATTATTTCTCGCCGTCGCACTAAATATATAATATAATATAAGTAAGTAAGTAATAAACGCTAATATATATTGCACTAATCTACTAAATAATCGCTAAAATAACAATCTACTAAATAAAATTAAAGAAAACGATTATAATAAAATTACATAATAATACATACATAAATATAAAAATAATAAAAATATATGAAATAATATAGTCACACACCCACTCCAGACGCTGTCACGTTGGGGAGACCCTGGATGTTGGTCGGATTTGGGAGGTGGTCGTGGGAAGAGTATCTTGCATTCCATAGTTTCCGGAGAGTTCTCTGTCTCTTTCCAGTAAACATAAACGACCAACTGGGCGATTGAGCTGCTGCGTCTCGAAGACAATTCCCAGTTTCTTAAAGATACGTCGCATGACGACGAGTTCTACCGATCGCACCAAACCGTCATCTGAGATATGAGTCTCGATGATACGACCTGTCTGCCACCGCTTACGTGGAAGATCTGACTCCACAATAAGGACCATGTCTCCTGCGCTGACGTTTTCTTGCTGCGCAAACCACTTAGTTCGAAGTTGTAGCGTAGGCAGATAATGTTTTTCGAAATGGTCAGCGAAACGACGGGATAACAACTGCATAAGTTGCCAAGTTTGCCGGCAGTATTCGTCCCCGTCCGTGATTTCCGATCGTGGGAGCATGGCTACAGGTTTCTTCAGTAGGAAGTGCGCGGGTATTAGCGCTTCCAGGGAATCGGGACTCGATGAGACTGGCATAAGCGGTCTCTCGTTGAGATAGGCGGCGATTTCCTCCATTAACTTCCGCAAAAGTTCGTCGGTGAGATACGCGCGGCACGGCACTATAAAGTGAAATGCGGTCTTCACGCTCCTGATTAATCTCTCCCAACTTCCTCCCCACCAAGGGGCGTCGGCGGCGTTGAAGGTCCAGCTAGACGCTGTTACCCTTAGCTGATCGTCCACCTGTCTTTGGTTCCAATCTTTGACGTAAGCCTTGATTTCATTGTTGGCACCAATGAAGTTCGTTCCCTTATCAGATCTCATCGTGTTACTAGTTCCAAAGCGAGCGATCTGTCGGCGTAAGCTCAGTATGAAGCTGTTGGTAGATAGATCATTCACCATATCGAGATGGATAGCTCTACAAGTCATACAGACAAAGATGAGACACCATCTCTTGACTATAGTCCTAGCACGATATACTTCAATAGGGCCAAATAAATCCACACCGGTATTTGTGAAGGGTGGTTCATAGAAGCTTACTCGTTCCCTAGGTAATTCTGCCTCTCGCTGTGTTAAAGGCCTACTGAATGCTTTCCTACAGGGTATGCAGTTCCTAAGAACTTGGTTCAGAGCTCTACGGGGTTTATGAAAATAATAGCGAGTTCGAATTTCGCTAAGAACTCATTCTCTACCAGCATGATAAAGCTTACTGTGAACATCTACAATCATCTTGATTTGTATTTCAAGATTTCTAATGAGTATGGGAAACTTAGTGTCAAAGGATAATGGAGCATTAGTTAGTATTCCTCCAACGCGTATTAACCCATCTATCATTGTGCTAGAGAAACGATCCCTTAAGCGCATCTGTGGATTTCTCAACAACAGGAAATATTTATCAGAATCCTCATAGCATTGCAGGAGTCTCAGTATCTGCTTATTGGTTTCTTCATGCTCCTGGTAACTGATCTTCTCCTTCAGAAATCTGTCTGATATCTTGTATTTGGGAAGATATTTAACAACATGTACCTGCGCAGATGTCAGTGGAGCGGTATCACTAGTGGTCTTCGTCCTGGCGTAGTGATGATGAAAACATCGCTTTAAATATGTAACGGCCTTACAGAGCCGATTCCAGGAACTATAGTGATGTATCGCTCTCTGCAGGAGGGGTGAGAGTCCCTGCGAGACGTCTGGTGTTCCAGATTTCCAATCTCTCTCTCTGATTTCCACAACAGACTTATTTGTGGCTGGGGTTTTTGGATCCAAAGCGTCGTCTCCGGAAGTGTGTAGTACAGACAGATCTATCACGGGTTTAAATAACTTCGATTTACTCGCTCGGGTTTTAGGTTTGACTTTCTCCGCTCCCTTGGCTTGTCTAATCTCTGCCGTGGTAAGATGAGGAGGCCATTCATCCTCTTCTTTGCTTAGGAAGTCGGGTCCACCTAACCAATCTGGAGTATCTAAACTCCGAGCAATCAATATAACTGGGCTAATAAATCCCAATGGATCGAAATAAGTGCTCAGGATACTTAGACAAATCCATTTAGTCCGAACTGGATTATCTCGCTGTTTTAGCTGGAAAAACAGGATATCTCTCTCTGTGTCCCATTTCAAACCAAGCGTCTTGGTTTCTGGAAGATCGTCCTTGATTAGGTCTAGATCTTTAACTCCTCGGTCTTCTACCGGGATCGATTCCAGAAACTCACGGGAGTTGCTGGTGAATTTAGTTAATCGAAATCCACCTCTTTTCAAGCACTCTACCGTTCCTTTGGCAACATCAATGGCTTCTTCCACCGATGGGAGGGACTATAAATTGAAGTCCATGTATATATCCCATTTGATGTTGTCGATAACCTCTTTGGAGAAGGCGTCCCGGTTGTCATCAGCAGTGGTACGCACTACTGAGCAGGCGTTTGAAGGGCTCGAGATGATCCCAAAAGCCTGGATGGTCATCCAGTACTCCACCGGTTTCTGGTTGAGGTCTCCTTCAGGCCACCACAGAAATCGTAGGCTGTCTCGATCCCTATCCACCGCCTTAACTTGTAAGAGCATGCCTTCTATATCGGAGGCGAAAGCGATCGAATATTGTCGTAATCTTAAGAGTATTCCCAACAAGGATTGGAGTAAGTTGGGTCCCGGCAACAACTCGGAGTTAAGGGATTGGCCCATGTAGAGGGCGGAGCCGTCAAATACTACCCGGACTTCGTTGGGTTTACCGGGTTTGGGAACGTAATGATGTGTTAGATAGTACGTTCTCTCAGTTATGGGTGTTTCTTCCGGTACTCGCTCCGCATATCCCTTGTCAATGAATTTCTTCAACTGGGTCTTGTACATCTCCTTAGCTGAAGCATTTGCCATAAGGCGTTTATGTAGTTGCGCAATTCTCTTCTCCGCCAAGAGTCGGTTGTTTATAAAATTGGGTTCTCGCCGTCGGAAAGGCAGACCAATCTCATATCTACCTTGATCTTTAAGAAAACGTGTAGTTGTTTCCTGTATCTGCTTGGCTCTTTCTTCTTCTACCGATAGGGCCTTATCGTAGGAATTGGGCTCTACAGCCTCTTGAGTAAAGAATCGTACGGCGTGTTCATCACGAGTCTTCGCGTTGTAGCGATCTATCACTTCATTCAGTTCGTCGTTGTAATCGACTTGTCCCGCTGGATGAATGAGGTGACATAAGTTCACTTGGTTTTGCCAAGTTTCATTTTCCGTAAGGAGGTCGATGGTATTCTCCTCATCGAATAGTTGGTGGATATCGTCATTATCTGAGGAGTATGGTGTTCCCTCAGGTGGGTTGTCTCCCTCACTGGTCTCCTCTTCCCCTGGTAGACTCGTTCTTTGGGTAGCCTTTCCATGAAAGTTCTATGGGAAGGTCCAGTAAAGTACCAACCTACTCTAGTTCTTCCCGCATAGGTTTGTAATGGTTGCGGTTGAGCAGGCCGTTTCTCCAATGTCTCAAGCGCCTCATGCGCATTTTGGCCGATGAGTATTTGTACTCCAGTGTAGTCTGTGTTGAATCTAGGTATCTTATGCTGTTGGGTGAAATCGTCCTCATCCCAGTTATAAGGTTCCACTTGGCTGGTAGCGAAGTTCTTTATCGCCACCATTTTTACTGACCTTATGCTGTGTTCTCCTAGTTCATCCTGGGGGGTGGACAACGCGCCTACATAGTAATCTGTAGTTACTGTAGATTTCCAAACCTGCATAATTCCTGAAAGGTTCAACTTAGTTCGGAACTTGGGTTGTCCAGCAAAGATGTCTTCGGCTAGTTCTTTGTCGATGAATGCTCCTGTGCTGCCGGAGTCAAGGAGGGCGTTCACTATATAGCTCTTTTCTGACCCGTGGACTCTCAACTGCACTACGGGAAATTCTCGGATTCCTACGTTGGAAGTTGGTGCTTTCCAAGATGGTTGTCAGTCAGGAATAGTTAGGGGGAGCTCACTATCGGTTTCCTTCTCATACGTAAGTGCTCGATACACTGCGGTATTTATTAGGTAACAGGATTCGTTTTCGTCGGAGAATTCATCCGTATAGAATCCTTCCATCTCAGAACTTTGGTCAGTGTCGTTCACATCACTGAATTGGACATGTAGTTCGGACTCACTTACCTGACTCGGGCTGTTTCTTTCGAATTCAGTGTGCCTCAAGATATGATGTTTCGCGCCGCACTTAGCACACCTTGCTTCGGAGTAACAGGTTCGCAGTTAGTGTCCTTGTCTGAGGCAATTATAACACAACCGCTTATTCCACATGACTTCACGTCTATCTATTAGGGATTTCTTTAGGAATTCATCACACACACTTAAACAGTGGGGCCCGTCGCACAGCACACATTTTGGTTTGATGTTACTTACCTTACCTTGGGTAACGTTGTGCACACTCGTTCTTTCCTCGGGCTTTCTTCCATGAACTCTCTTAGGAGACGTAGGAAGAGTTTTTCTTACCTGTTCTCTCATGTCACTGGTTCGAGACTTGAATTTACTTACGTCTTTAGGCGCTTTGTTGACATAGTAAGATCTTTCAGTGTCTTTCCCGCTGTCCTCCTCTTGGGAGGCCTGGCTTTCGCCGTCATCTGTATAACACGCTGGTGTTACCTTTCTCCTAGAAACGGTTTTCTCACTTACCTTATTTTCCGGCGTCTTCTCTCTGGACTGCTTTAGGAGCTGTAATTTTACCTCTCCATCTAAGAATGACATGAGATCAGCCATGGTAGGGTCTCTCCGTTGTTGTTCCATCATATATAACACTTTCTTGTCCCAGCGTGTACCTACTCCACCCTTTGGTAAAGTAGATGCTACGGCTCCAATATCCATAGAACTCTGATATTCATGAGACTTACCTAGCCAATCTAATTGTCTACAGATCTCCTGAATCTCATCGGAAAACTCTATAATCCCGCTGCTAATGAACTTTCGGGGCGCTACCAATTTTGCATACAAATACCTAGCTATGTTATTCCTATTACCATACCTGATGTTTAGTGTATTCCAAACTTGTCTTAATCCATCTGGATGTCCAATAAACTTTAACGCCATTAACTTGGGAGGTCCTTCCAAACACTCGATGAGGAATCTATGTTTCTCTCCATTAGATAGTACAGAGTTCTGTATGTTATCTTTGTAATATTCATTAAAAGGTAACCATTTCATCTCATCTCCATTGAACTTGACGATCTCTCCCACCTTTACCGCTTGACGGGCTTCGGTTCTAGCCATTTGACGCGTAAAACTTTCTTGGGCCATCGTATTATTTAATATCGAGTTATCGGTATATAAATTTCTCGGATTATTATCAGGTCTATATGGAATATCATTGTCAACAGGTTTATAATTACCTTTAATAGGGTTTACTATAGTAGTTTCTACTTCACTAGCAGTATAGATGCGTGTAGGCTCCACACCTTGCGCATGAAATACTTCAGACCTAACAGGTTGACACATTGTTACAGGGGGTGTTGGTATACCCTTTTTTAGATTTACTAACTTATCGCGTTCTAACGTGATACTCTGCTGCACTTCCTGCAATTCTAACCTACTCTCTCTTACTGTTCCCCTTAACTGTTGAACAGTCCCCTCCAACTCTCGGACCTGCTGGGAGGAGCGTGCCTGATTCTAATCCATCTGCCTGAGGAGAATATCCATCCCCCGCCATCGTTCATCCACCCACTCGACCGCCGAAGCGGGAGCCGCCAACATAGTAGCGGGTAGACGAGGGACGACGGGTGACAAATTGTTAATGTCTCGCTCGGCGTCCAGGACCGGAGTTGACTGAGGAACTGTCCCACTGGATACAGGTAGTTTAGTACTGTGCAAAGGGAATTTAGAGTTAGGTTCTGGAAGTACAGGGGTCTCTATCACAGAAGGGGTGGCTTCGAGAACAGGCCTAATTATTTCAGGCTCATCTACTATAGTAGGGAGTCTTTCTACTCTAATAATTTGGTCTGTGGGTTCTGTACTACCTAAGTCTGTGCTAGCTAGTTGCCTTCTCACAGCTGGGGGCAAATTAGGCAATTTCTGACGGTGGGGCGTTCTTCTATGCCTACTGGAACGAGATCTATTTCCTCCGCCTTCAGGATCTGTTGTATCGCCTTCATCAGATGATGTAAATCCCTGTCTTTTGGGAGTAGATCGACTTATCATCTGCCACTGACTAGCTGTTCTCTGTTTATCTATGTAGTCTTGCTTCTCTTGAAGATTTTCCAACTCTAGTTGGGTGGTCTCTTCAGACGCCCTCCGTTCTGCTTCTGCCACTGCTACCTTTCTTTCCGCTTCGGCCGCTTTTCTTTCCGCTTCGGCCGCTGCCATTACCGCTTTTCTTTCCACTTCGGCCGCTTTTCTTTCCACTTCGGCCGCTTTTCTTTCCGCTTCTGCCGCTGCCATTGCCGCTTTCCTTTCCACTTCTGCTGCCTTTCTTTCCGCTTCTGCCTCTGCCGCTGCCGCTGCTGCTGTCTTTCTGTCTTCTATACATTTTTTCTTTACTTGTTCTTCTTGAACCCTAGCGATACGGCTGCTTTCATCAAATTTAGCTTGGTTCGCAGCTAACATTTCCGCATCTATTGCGTCCAACACAAACTTGGCTCCTTCACTATTAGGACGAAGTCCAGCCAGCTGTCTCCTCAACTCTTCGTCACCTAGAAATCGTTGATAGTCTGACAGATAGATGTCAATAGCGTCCTTCTTCTGAGGTTTCTCTGCTGTCACTTCGCTTTCCACTTGAGAAAAGGTAGCGTCTGTTGATTCTCCGTGGGTTGAGCGCTCAGCCAGCTGAAATTTCCATTGGGTCGTTCCTTGAACCTTGAGACTCACCCGTTGGAACCAAGTCTTGACGGCAACTTGCAACGATGTGTCTTGGGTTCTCTTTGAAGCTTCCTCAAAGGCTGATAGGAGTAGTCTGATTCTTAGGATTCTTACTCGAACTTGATAAAGCAGCTCTCCCTGCTCTTGAGGTCCTTGATGTTGATGAAACAGTTGTTCCTCTAATCGCTCCAAAGAGCTGAAGAATCCCTGTACATATCCTGCTGCCGACCTCTTCCACACAGCTGGATCACTAGTGTCTTTTGTCACTCCCATCCTGTATAAGTCCTCCCAGGCAGCTTCCGATAAGTTAAACGGGAGTCCGGGTCCGGGGAAGTTCCATTGCGTCTCGACAATAGACTTCAGTTCCTCCCTTGTGTATCCCGCATAACTGTCCTTGGTCGATCGCTTACTTCTCGCCCAATCGATTTGGTGTTCCTCCACCGCAATCAATACCCTAGTGAGTACGGCTGCAGGAAGAATGAGATGGGGATCCGAATAAACCGCATCTGCCATCTTTGCTCCGCGTTCGGGTGTCAGCTCTACAGTATTTGAACTACTGGAGCTATCGGGCCGCTGAGAAATAAGTTCTCGGCTCGGGTATTGCTGCTGTTTAACAGCTGCTTCTTGGTCTCGCTTGACTTGAGCCCGAGTGCCTATGATAGACCTACGGTGTTTGACTAGCCTAGGGTCTGATACTACTACTGGAGGGATGACCTTTCTTACAGTAGGAGGGGAGTTGAACTTCGGTCTCAAACGTTCCGCACTCCTATCTGGGTCACAGATGGTTGTATCTAGGAGACTGTCTGACAGGTTTTGCTTTAGGTCAGACATGTTTGTTTGTACAGTTGTATGCCTACTGCTATAATTACAGTTAAAGCAAGTCTAGTAATTCAGTATCAACTGTTAGCCTAGTAATTAATTACCGATATCGTTACTCTATGTAACGTGATATATATACAATATATTAGAATACCGGTATACACTTATAGTATATATAAGTATTATTACGGATAGGATATTAGGGATCGTCACAGAATACCGGTATATAATTTCAGCGCAAATATATAGATATATAATAAGCCTAACGTGAATACCGGTATACAGCTTACACTTATAGTATATATAAGTATAATTATAGACTAGAATTAATTACAGAATACCGGTATATATTTTCAGCTTAAATTTATAGAAATAAATATAATAAGCCTATCGTAAATAACGGTACGTCAATTATTTTTAAAATAATTGAATTTCTGAATTTTAGGGTTACTTAGTTACTTTACTTTACTTTATTACTGTTATTTAAGCAGTAGTCCAACTGATATTAAGACCTAATTGTTGTATGACAGGCCTACTATTTTATAAATCGGTTTGAGTTGATTTATAATATATATATACCCGTTTAATGGGTTTTTTGACAATATTTGAAATAAATGTTATTATTTCTGATAAGGTAAGGAGTCACTTCACAGAAGCTGAATGCTCTCAGTGTAGTGCTACTTATTGGACACTAAAACAAATAATTCTAATTTACTAAGTTACTTATTACTACAAATTACGTACAATTACGGGGTGAGATTACAATCTCTAAATAAACACAAAAAATTACACGTACAATTTTTAGGGATAATTTTACAAGAAATCTACAAACCAGCCTAACAAGGAGTTAGAATTTCTGGTTATTACAAACGGACAGGATACTTCGGTATTTGAAAATAATAAAGCAGTAGTAAATATATTGCGTTGTCTAGATAGGAAAATACCACCGTCTGACGAGTTATAGTCTCTAGCTTTACAGCTCTATAAGTACTACGTTATGTACCCGGAGTGTTCCTACCTAGAAGTTAATTACTGCAGCCAACCATAGCTAACGTGCCTATTAACCACTTTACAACACAAATATACTGCCTACACACTAATTACCTTCGGAAAGCACTGTACACTAAACCCTAAATTAAGTACAAGTACTTATACAACAAATAACCAGCAGTTAAAAATACTTGTACAGCTAAAAGAACCACGGTATCTGCCGGAGTGACCAGAGCATAAAATTTACCTACGCCAAACAGCCCTGATGTAGTACCGGGGTTAATTTAACTATATCGGTATGTATAACAAGCACAATTACTGTAGGAATAAACTTGGGGTTGTGTATGTTGCGAATAATCGCATAAACTCTGAATAATAAATATTACGCTACCCGTACAGACTACACAAACAAAATACAGACCAAACGCTGGCAGACTACTATCAAGCCTAAATAAACCACAGTATATGCAGACTCCGAAATGGTTAGTTAGTATGCATTCTAACCGAGTAGTACGACTTATTCTTTCGGGGGGGGGGGGGGGATTTACCTTACAGCACTGGATGCCCCCATGTTCCTAACTAGTACTTTATCGGACATACACTCTACACACACTGCAATCTCTTCAGACTTAACAACAGCCAGACAACAATCCAGCCTACAAATTATTTGTACAATCTGAGCAGGCTTACACGCCTTCTGCTCAATATTAACTTACAGATAAATAAAACTGACAGAAATAAGTAAAATCCCAATAAAAAACCAGGGCTGCAGTCCCTGATTAAATATCAAGACCTACCGGTATATAATTATCACAATCGAATAATACTGATGTACCTGTACTGCGGTAAGTACCGGTTCGGGTGGTTAGGTAGTTAGGCCTTGTACGCGCTTTTGAAGACCTTTAGCAGTTTAACCTGCCAAAATTTATATGTCTTTTGGTTTATAAATAGACTTTAGAAGTTGACAAATATTTAATACCAATAAACACAACATTAGCAGAAGCCAGCCTAGTGCGCGTCCATTCACCCGCTGGATATACCCGGGAGACTGGATTCTGAGGGCTTAGATTATTATTGCAGTGTAAGCTTACTGTATTATTCGATTGATCGTTAATAAATAATTTCTGACTAATATTATTCACTTTCAGGAAATATTAACAGTTCCTTTAGGATGTGGCGCTCTATCTAGGTAAACAGAGATATGACTTATACTAATCACAACGGTAAGTAGGTAAGGCTTATGATTCACGTATGAGGCGCATTCTTTAGGAAATGCTTAGTTATCAATCACAATCAGGCACACTACCGGTAACACACAATACTGCTCACTAATTTGCCGACCGTCAATGAATTTTATCATATATAAAGAGAACAGCAACGGACTCATGTAGTGCTTATCAAATAGCATTAAATTCACTACAAACCACAACAATATAAGTCGCAATCGCTATATATAACCCGTCTCTCTAACCTGTAGTGTATCAAGAAAATTGGGAAATTTGGGTTCTTTATAAATGTTCTCCAAATAATATTCAACCAACTAATACAAAATATGACAACAGTAAAAAGCATTAAGACGGTAGGTTAAGATATGATATGACAAGATGTGACAAGACTGCACTGATAACAGTTATACGCTCTATAATTTAAGCCTACTAATGTTTCTTCTAAAGTATGAAACGAATTGACTCTAGAGCCGGTGTTCCTGGCCTAGATAGCAACAACACAACGGTATCCCAAAAAACAGTAAGACTGAACACTCCTAGTATGTTCGGCCGAATATCTCCACATCGACAGAAAAAATCGCTCTGATTGGCTTAAGCTAAACAAAGAACTACGTGTCCAATGGCCGTTTCCATGTCAGCAACCAGCTGTTAGATGTCATAATCTGAATCATCAACTCTAAGCTGTGTAAAGGTATTTGGTGCATTGCAGGTTTTTTGCCTTACCATGTCCGCCAAAACACGTATATAGAAGAATGACTTTTATGTCCGTTAAAACACCTATAACGGTACCTTGCGGGCGAGGGGAATATATATATAGTTAGAGAGTCTTTTAGAGTATTCCAGCGCCTGGGGGAAACTGGATTGCGAAGCAAAAGGGCCAGTTATATCCCACAGAAGCTTTTACAGGCCTACTGGTTACCGGTCGACCGGTACTTTTGCCTTTATTGCCTACGTTGCAATAAAGAAAGAATAACTGTTATTGTTCGCGCTTTTAGACCTTTAGCAGTTTAACCTGCCAATTTTAGGTGTCTTCTAGGTTATAAATCGACTTTAGCCTATAACAAGTATTTGATACACATAAAATTACATTAGCCGAAGCCAGCCTATGCGCGACCATTCACCCACGGTTAAGGGAGACTGGATTCGGATGCTCTGACCTTATTGCGGTGTAGACTTACTGTACTATTCGATTGATCATTAATATAATATCTGACAAATATTATTCACTTTCGGGAAATATTAACAGTTCCTTTAGGACGTGGTGCTCTAAGTATGTAAACAGAGTTATGACTTACACTAAACACAACGGGATGGCTAATGATTTTCGTATAAAGCGCATTCTTTAGGAAATGCTTTGTTATCTATCACATTCAAGCACACTACCGCACACTGCTGCACACTGATCTGCTGACCTTCACTAATTTTAGTCATATATAAGGAGAACAGCAACTGACACATGTAGGGTCTATGAAATAGCATTAAATTCACTCCAAAACCACTATAATGTAAGTCGCAATTGCTACAGGTAACCGGTCTCTCTAACCTTCAGTATATCAAGAAGATTGGGGTTTTATGATTATTTATCGATATTCTCCAAATATAACAACATATCCATCAACTTCTAACAATTAATAACCGACAGTAAATAGCAGTAAAATAATGCGGTGAAAGGTATGTATAGTATGATATGATTTACTGTGATATGTTATGCGATTTGTATGATAACAGTTATACGTTTCTATAATCAAAGCCGTTCTAATGTTTGGCTAAAGTCTGAAACACAGAATAATTCCGAAGCCGATGTTCTGGGCTCAGGAAAAAAGGTAAACAAAGACTATAATGCATTGCGCGATCTTCCGTAGGCTTCTGTACAAGATGAAATGAAAATCGCTCTGATTGGTCGAGCGAGCCGAACAAAGAAAGCCAAAAAGCTCCACATCGACATATCAGCTGATAGATGTCGTCATCTGAACTACACTGTATTAAGAGTATTTTGGCGTATTGCGGCATAAAATGGCTTGTTATGTCCGCTAAAGTACACATACAGAAAAATTGCTTTTTATGTCCACTAAAACACCTACACAGTAAGAAAACGGCTTTTTATGTCCGCTAAAACACCTACAGAGTACTTTGCGGGGAAAATGACTAGCTAGATCCGCAAAAGCCTTTACAAATGTGTATATAATGGCACTAGATGGTGTCAAAACCCTTAGTAAAGCATCGTCCAACCTAAATGGTCAACATTATACCGCAACCAACTTTATCAATAAAATATGGTGTTTTGAGCTAAAAATCGGTAAAATAAGTATTCCATAAAGGCAAAATTCATGCATGCATCAACAACAAATCATATTTCATGAAATGTAGTTTTCAAAAAGACATCTCAAATGCCAAGTCGCAATCTCCAATGCTCAAATGCCAAAAGTGCCACAAGTAGGATTACAAAATAGTGCAGTACAGTCCATATCTCATTCTAGATACCGTTTCTCAAACTGGGTACCTTTTCTCTTACCTCACTCTTACTAACTCAAACCTGTCTGGTTTACTCAAACCCAACTCAAACTCGCGTAACCACCCACTGTGCACTGTGTAGCATTCATACAACAAGCTGTCTGTGTTTAATGGCCCACTCGCTTCTGTTATACTCTGCCTACGGGTTTGATGGTCTCCTGCTGTTATAACATTCCCTAAACTTGATTTGTTTGTGTGTAATTAACTCCAGTAGACAGTGAGAATTAAGTTGCAGACTCAGTGACTCAATTTATTTTTAAATTTCAGAATAAAAAAAATATATGCTAAATTATAAACTGACGATTTATTAATTTTTTATTACATTTATTAAGTATGTATGACTCATAACATATTAACGTTATTTTACATTAAAATATAACCATATAATATAACCAACCAATTTTATAAATTTATTTTAATGTCGCGTATATTTCGCTAATGTTTCTAATGTTTAACTTTAATGTTTTACTAATGTTTAATTCTCTATTACATCGTCAACACAATTATTCGCAATACATCTGGGTGTGGGTATACCGGGCAAAGGGGCCAGAGAAACGAAACCTCTGTAATTATAGACAGGGCCATATTTATGGGAGGGGGGGGGGGGGGGGGGGGTGTTGCGAGGTCTAATTCTTAATTAACCAGTAGATTTTTAAACTGATATGTCTTGTAAGGCACCAAATTGACATCAAACAGACAGATAACAGAGCAACAATTTCCCACAACAATATGATCCCAGAATTAAAACTTTCTCTACAAACAGACCGAGCCAGTGTGGTTTAGTTAACAACATACATTTAGTAAAGCCCACAAAGGAACTGCGTGATTGACATGTCTTTTATGAGACACACGCCAAGCCGGCCTGCCCAGCTTACCGGCCGGCCAAACATCAGACAGAGGCCCCTTCCCCATGTGGTGCCTCACTACTCAACCAGAGTAATTATCCATCCCGTACAGGAAGAGTAATGCTGAGTATGGCACAGTTGGAAGTCAACCTAACTCAAACCATGGCGCCAGACTCTAGTTTGAGTTAGATTGAGCTGGCTGCATCTTTCTGATTTCTCAACTCTTACCCCAGTCTTACCTACTGAAATTCTCCGTTGACTATCATTAGTAAAAGGTTTGAGAAATGATACCCAGTTTGAGAAATAATATTCAGAATGAGATAGGGACTGTATGGTTGTAGGAGTATAAGTCCTTTCGTCTTGTATTGAACTAATAATAATGTATTGTTGGTGGAGTTTCTTCAAAGAAGCCGAACTTCCCCACTGGGCCGTTGATGTATTTGAATTTTGAACGTTTAGTAGAAGGTATAAAATATGGTTGCGACTCCCATGTTTGTAGGAGTATAAGTATCGGGAGAATAAATGGAAAAATTATGTTGCGCTTCTTAAAAGTTAATTTGTTATCATCGGATAACAAATTAACTTTTAAGAAGCTAAATTAATTAATCAAAAACTAAAGGTAAGAATTTACATACTGTTTTGTACATTTAGGTTCGCCGTCGTCGTTTTCTACTGTCGTCGTCTGAGTAACACTTGTCAATGTGATTGTCTGAGTTACATTTGTCAATGTGATTGTCTGAGTTACATTTGCCGTTGTGTTCAACTGTGTTGCCCTTGCCGCAGTGTTCATCTGAGTTGTACTTCCCATTGTGTTCGTCTGAGTTACACTTGTCAATGTGATTGTCTGAGTTACATTTGCTGTTGTGTTAATCTGTGGTGCCCTTGCCGCAGTGTTCACCTGATATGTACTTGCCATTGTGTTCGTCTGAGTTACACTTGCCAATGTGATTGTCGGAGTTACATTTGTCATGCGATAGTCTGAGTTACATTTGCCATTGTGTTTATCTGTGTTGCCTTTGCCGCAGTGTTCATCTGAGTTGTACTTACCATTGTGTTCGTCTGAGTAACACTTGTCAATGTGATTGTCTGAGTTACATTTGTCATGTGATAGTCTGAGTTACATTATTGTCATTTGATAGTCTGAGTTACATTTTTATTGTCATTTGATAGTCTGAGTTACATTTGCCGTTGTGTTCATCTGTGTTGCCCTTGCCGCAGTGTTCATCTGAGTTGTACTTTCCATTGTGTTCGTCTGAGTTACATTTGCCAATGTGATTGTCTGAGTTACATTTGTCAATGTGATTGTCTGAGTTACATTTGCCGTTGTGTTCATTTGTGTTGTCCTTGCCGCGGTGTTCATCTGAGTTTTACTTGCCATTGCGTTCGACCGAGTAACACTTGCCAATGTGATTGCCTGAGTTACATTTGTCAATGTGATTATCTGAGTTACATTTGCCGTTGTGTTCATCTGTGTTGCCCTTGCGGCAGTGTTAATCTGAGATGTACTTGCCATTGTGTTCATCTAAGTTACACTTGTCAATGTGATTGTCAGAGTTACATTTGCCGTTGTGTTCAACTGTGTTGCCCTTGCCGCAGTGTTCATCTGAGTTGTACTTGCCATTGTGTTCGTCTGAGTAACACTTGCCAATGTGATTGTCTGAGTTAAATTTGTCAATGTGATTGTCTGAGTTACATTTAACGTTGTGTTCATCTGTGTTGCCCTTGCCGCAGTGTTCATCTGAGTTGTACTTGCCATTGTGTTCGTCTGAGTAACACTTGCCAATGTGATTGTCTGAGTTACATTTGCCGTTGTGTTCATCTGTGTTGCCCTTGCCGCAGTGTTCATCTGAGTTGTACTTGCCATTGTGTTCGTCTGAGTAACACTTGCCATTGTGTTGGTCTGAGTTACATTTGTCATGTGATAGTCTGAGTTACACTTGCCAATGTGATTGTCTGAGTTACATTTGCCGTTGTGTTCATCTGTGTTGCCCTTGCCGCAGTGTTCATATGAGTTGTACTTGCCATTGTGTTCCTATGAGTTACACTTGCCAATGTGATTGTCTGAGTTACATTTGCCGTGCGATAGTCTGAGTTACATTTAACGTTGTGTTCATCTGTGTTGCCCTTGCCGCAGTGTTCATATGAGTTGTACTTGCCATTGTGTTCCTATGAGTTACACTTGCCAATGCGATTGTCTGAATTACATTTGCCGTTGTGTTCATCTGAGTTGCACTTGACATTGTGTTTGTCTGAGTTACACTTGTCAATGTGATTGTCTGAGTTACATTTGCCGTTGTGTTTATCTGTGTTGCCCTTGCCGCAGTGTTCATATGAGTTGTACTTGCCATTGTGTTCGTCTGAGTTACATTTGCCAATGTGGTGTTCGGACACTTCCCCCCCCCCCCCCCGGATACTTCCCCCCCGGACAGTTCCCCCCCGCTCAAGTAGGACACTTCCCCCCCGGACACTTCCCCCCCAGACACTTCCCCCCCGCGGACACTTCCCCCCCGACTGTTCTTAACTTCGCACATTCGTATTTTTCATTTTGTAAGGTAAACGGACCGCTTGTATCCAGATAAGTTGTATCCAATTTTCCTTTCGTAGCTCAGAAAGTGATCTTTTGCATCCCGATTTTACATTTTATATCCAAGTTTTATTTATGGGTTTTATCAATGCAATTACATCGTATTGTTTGCTAATCTTTAAACAATTAATTATATTAGATGACCTATAAATTCCATCCCCGGAATGATATACTGTTTTTATTAACTATAGAATTATAATAATTAATTGTTTTAATTATAGGTATTATTATGTAATAGTCTTCTTCAAATTGTAGCAGATGGGGATGAATATTATTGTTGCAATCAAAATTATACCTCTCTATGGTAAAATCGACATGCGTCGACCTGTATTCTGTGTTCAGCATTGCATATTGATATACATATTACTACTATACATACTATATAGATATTATACACACTACATATTAAATTTCCTGGTTACTTGCAATATTTATAATAGGATTTTGTTGAATTATATAATATTGTAGTAATTTATATATTAAATTGGTTAACATTCAATACAGCTCCTACTTTAGGCTTAGTCAATTTATTATCTGATGATACAAACATGAATTAATTATTTCAAAGTGGTCTTAAGTCTTTCACCACGGGCACTCAGGGAAATGCCGGGGTCTGGGGGCAATAACCCCCAAGAAAAGAAGCGGGGGTTTGGGGGCGGCAATTCCCAAGATAAGAAGTGGGGGTTTGGGGGCGGTAGCCCCCAACAAAAGAAGCGGGAGTTTGGGGGCGGCAGGCCCCAATTAAAATAAATTAAAAGAATTAAAGGAATTAAAAGAAAAATAAACAAAATTTGACTATAAAAATGTTTCTTTTATAATTTTGAAAAAACTTGTCTAGATACAACTTGTCCTGTAACCATCTTTAACTTTTGTTTATTGCTTTGATGCACCCAGATTAATTTTAACACTTTAACTGGGGGGGAAGTGTCCGGGGGGCAAGTGTCCGGGGGGGGGGGGGAAGTGTCCGGGGGGGGAAGTGTCCTACTTGGGCGGGGGGAAGTGTCCGGGGGGGGAAGTGTCCTAGATCCTCCAATGTGATTGTCTGAGTAAAATTTCTCAATGTGATTGTCTGAGTTACACTTGCCAATGTGATTGTCTGAGTTACATTTGCCAATGTGATAGTCTGAGTTACATTTGCCGTTGTGTTCATCTGAGTTACACTTGTCATTGTGTTCATCTAAGTTACACTTGTCAATGTGATAGTCTGCGTTGCACTTATTGTCATTTTGTTAGCCTTAGCAATTGGAGTTTACTGAGAATCGTATCCTAAATCAGAACTATAATTTAAGTATAATTATAATTAAATTATAATACAAATAAAATTAGAATCATAAGTAGGCCTATATCTATAATGAATGGTGTATGCCTATAAAGATTTGATAAAAACAATTGAATTTTAAACAATTAAATTTTCACTAATTCATAATTTACATCTCATTATTTACAGGAAAACAGAAAGAAAGGATAACGAGGATGACGAAATTGGTAATAATCGCGGTGCTACTGTATGTTGCTTGTGCAACGGCTAATTCAGGTAATATGACAGTTGCGGATATTTGTTTCGAATAAATGAGATTGGGATCCATTTGTTACACTATGTTACACGAAGTGGGGCCTTCGCGCAGCACGTGAAATGAGTTAATGCTAAGTATCAACTCGAAAGGATTATAAAAACATAGGAGAAGATTTTCCCGGAAAACGTTAACCCTCTAGCGGGAGACTGGGTAACTGAAGAAGGAAGGATTAGTTTCCCTACAAAGCCACAGCCTATGGTCTATTACATATCTACCAAGTTTCCGATTGACGGATCATAAATAACGAAATGTTGGAAGGTTTTCACTTTCATACATTTAGCCCTCTAGCGGCATATTAAAGAACTACGGATCGATCACCTTCCTCACAAAGACGAGGCATGTGGTCTAGTACATACCGGTACTGTATATTCCAAAATTCAGCTTAAATAGATTAAGATCAAGGAATTCGCGAAGGTTATCACTTTCCTACATTTCGCCCTCTAGCGGCAGACTCGAAAACTCCGGACCGATTACTGTCCACACAAAGACTTAGGATGTCTTCTAGTACATATATGACAAGTTTCAGCGTAATCAGATCATAAACAACTAAATGGAAGAATAATTTCACATTCGGGACATTTCGCCCTCTAGCGGCAGACTGGAGAACTGCAGACAGATTAGCCTCCTTTGAAATTTACAGCTAATGGTCTAGTACATACTTCCCAAGTTTCAGCTTAAACGGATTAAAAGCAAAGAAATGGGTGGCCATTTAATGTTTAGACATGTGGCCCTCTAGCGGGAGACTGGAAAACTTCGGACCGATTACAATCCACACAAAGACTCAGGATGTCACCTAGTACATATATGACAAGTTTCAGCGTAATCAGATCATAAACAACTAAATGGAAGAATAATTTCACATTCGGGACATTTCGCCCTCTAGCGGCAGACTGGAGAACTGCAGACAGATTAGCCTCCTTTGAAATTTACAGCTAATGGTCTAGTACATACTTCCCAAGTTTCAGCTTAAACGGATTAAAAGCAAAGAAATGGGTGGCCATTTAATGTTTAGACATGTGGCCCTCTAGCGGGAGACCATTGCACTGATGGTGTCTGAAAGTCTCTTAAAAATCTCAACTTTTGCTCATATTGATACCTACAAATTTTCAACTTGGCAGCTTTAAATCCGACAAAGTTATTAGCATGTCAAAATCGTAACGACGACGACAACGACGACGACGACGACGACGACGACAACGACGACGACGACGACGACGACAACTATTTGCATAAATTGACCCACCCCCTAACAGTGTCAATTCGCTAAGGCTCCGCCAACTTCGTGGCTCACCCCACACCCTTTATCACTACAGGTTAATAAGTCATTACCGATTTGTACGCTTGGTGGCGCTAACTGATTCATATGAGTCATCCATCAGCTGGTTTGCAACTAGCCTTTCAGTCAACTTAGATAAGTATATTAGATTCGAAACTGGTCTAAAGTTCTTTAATAGGGTTGTCCTTGGATACCGGAGGCGCGGGAGGGTTGCCCGTGGAAACCGGATGCGCGTGTGCGTTGCCCATGGAAACCAGAGGCGCGGGAGGGTTGTCCGTGGAAACCGGAGGCGCGGGAGGATTGCCCATAGAAACCGGAGGCGTGGGAGGGTTGTCCATAGAAACCGGAGGCGCGGGAGGGTTACTCGTGGAAACGGAGGCGCGGGAGGGTTTCCCGTGGAAACCGGAGTCGCGGGTGCGTTGTCCATGGAAACCATAGGCGCGGGAGGGTTACTCGTGGAAACGGAGGCGCGAGAGGGTTGCCCGTGGAAACCGGAGTCGCGGGTGCGTTGTCCATGGAAACCAGAGGCGCGGGAGGGTTGCCCATGGAAACCGGAGGCGTGGGAGGGTTGCCCGTGGAAACCGGAGGCGCAATTATATCTGGTTATATATATATATGATTATTTCTATCAATTTCTTTCCGAAATAATCGTAAGATCCGGATTTATTATTGTTTTGTAAATCTCAAATTTTGTTCGTGTTTGAGGTTTATTTATTACACGAATCTTCACTGATTCAATAGAAAAATCATTAATGTTGATTGTAATTGAATTTTGTAGTAACTTAAGACACAGTTATGGGTTTCACCCAGACCGTTGACCAGACCTCAGACCTTCACTAAGACCGTTTTCATGTTCCCGTCCTCACTAAAAGGTCCACCGAGATAAATATATTCAGTACAATGTAAAATAGTCGTTTCCCTCGCTGAAATCGGTTTTCGATCACCTTCGTTACCACTGATAACAAAAAATTTCGTCTTTTTTTATTGATAACCATTCCAAATTATCTATAGTACTGGTCCACTATTAAAAACTTTTTCACACATGCTTCGCGCGTAGTCGAAAGTACCACTGAGTCATCCATTAACAGGAGAACTTGTAGCACACCTAAATACCCATCAGTTGCAAAAGCCGATTTTATTTTCAGTACAAGAAAGTTTAAATATAAGCAAAAGAAAGTTACACTTGTCGGGGCACCTTGTCTAACCCCCACCATAGAGATAATTATAGCATCCCCTAAAATATTTTTCGTACAATTATGCATAGCTTTAACAGCATAAATCATTTTTCTACCGCAACCTGACTTCGTAAACATTCTAATATTTTCATTCTAGGTTCTAGATCGTATGCTTTACGGAAATCAATAAAAATAATGAAAAGTTAAAATCGTTTCCTAACTGCTAAATCAATCAAAAGCCTTAGCGTGACTATTTGCTCACTACAACCCCTATTCTATTTACCACCTGCTTGTCAACTAGGGGCCGTCCAAGTATGACGTCTGCACTTTTCCCCAAAATGTTGACCCCCTCCCTCCCCTAAATCAGATATCATCAGATAGGCATTGACCCCCCCCCCCCCCCTAAATCAGATTAAAAAAAATTTCGCGTCCTAATCACTGAAACATGGTGACTGGTAACTGAAACAGAAGGTCGTGGTGACTGGTAACTGAAACAGAAGGTCCTGCTATGGGCCTTCGGGGGCTTCGAACAATTAAAATAGGCAAGCTATTTACTCTTCTGCTATATCTCTTCTAGCACCTATAAATTAACATGCTGACGTCAGATTTTGGCTGACCCCCTCCCCTCCCCTCATCAGCACGTCATCAGATTTTCCCAACCCCCCTCCCCCCCCTAAAGTGCTGACGTCATACTTGGACGGCCCCCTATCAACATTAAACCATTGTTTTAAACGTGTATTAATCAAGTGGTCATATAACTTTCCAAGAGATTTTAGAATACTAAAATACCCCGGTAATTATTAGTAGACATACAGCACCCAGACAGACTTATATAGCGAAATTAGTTTGCTACAACACCAATTTGTTGGGTACCATAAAGTATTTTGAAATACTAAATTTAAAATTGCCAGCAAGAATAACAACCAAGTTCCAGGCAATTTTCCGATCAGACCATACTGGAAGCAACGAAAGATTTATTTACTTTCACATCTGCTAGTGTTTCTGCTAATTCGGCTTCGGTGAAGTCATCATCCAGGCTGGGTATATATGGCGCGGAATCCAGATGGCAGTTTGGATCTAGCAAGTGCTCGGGTTCCGTATTCAATAACTCCTCGAAATGGCTTTGAAATTGGATATCTGAAGGTCGTTGTCGTGTGTCTGCCAGTGCATCCATATTAATTTGGCCCTTCCATTTTATTGCAGTCCAAATCTTTTTTGCGTCATTTTCAGATAATAAACTCTCCCACCGTGAGAACTGGCTAGTCTGGCTAGTATTACAATGGGTAATTTTATTTGTCTTCTTAGATGACTTCACACACTCAGATACACTTTTGTTAAATTCGTTAACCATAGTTTCCTTCCAGTTCCAATAAAGTTTTCCCAACATTGAGGCTAGACAAATCTCCCATTCTAGAGTTCAGATCTCTGCATAAGACAATATTGTCAGATTCTAATAACTTCGCCTGCAGGTGTGCAAAGTATTTTACATCAAAACATGGCGATGGATTGGGAGTATGTATACCCCACCAAGCACGCAGTTTGGAAGACATCCGAGTTTTAAAAGTATGAACCCCTCGTTTGAGTATTCTAACCAAGTGATATCATTCTCTAATCCATTCTTCACGAAGAGAGCTTCTCCTCCCCGCTTAGAGTTCGATGCTAAGTTCGAGACACATTTGAACCCCGGTAGAAACAGTTTCTTTGAAGTCTTAGTTTCAAACACAAACACTATTTCATACTCACCAAAATACTATGTCATACTCACATACACCACAAGAGTTCACAAGCCTGTAAAAGTCTGTTTCCAATACTGTGTCCCACGTTGTGCTAGAGAGGGATGCCATTGAATCTATCAATGACAACTTTGTCTCTCAGAAGTACACGAGTCCGGTAGTCGAGCTTTATCTCGCATCCCTGACTTTCCGGTCTTCTCGTTCCTCTTTTTCACAGTTTCTTAGGTGACCCATCTCTTTCCGTACAGTTGGGTGAACGTCCTCTTGTTTACATATACTCGGTTCCATGGTCAGCGACTTTCTTTAGATTCCTTGCATAATCTAGTATCTGGTTCCGAACTTTAACTTTATCTGCGAGATCTGAAGTTTGTTAATTTGTGTGTCGCTCAAGACCCGTGCCTCTTCTATGGTAGTTCCCCCTCCCCATTGGTTTACCGGGGGCGTCGTCATAATAAATACCCCTTCCGCCTTCAGTTTTTTAGTTTATACTCCTTGCGGGCAGTTTGGTAAGGTGCTGCACAATATGGCACTACAAGCAGTATCAGTACCCAGTACGGCAGTACACAGCACAGGGTTCACCGAAGTATCGGGTTGCAGTCAATCTGTTTGAGTTGACATTTCCTCACCATAACTACGACATGTTCGAGCAAGGGCGTACCGAAGGGGGTGGTAGTGGTGGTATTTACCACCCCTATAAAAATTCAACATATACTGTATATATTCATCAATTAAATATTATTGGTGTTATGGGTTATTGTGAGAGTTCACCCCAGGTCCCGGGATTCAGGGTCGATATGGTTTGTCGTAAATATACAATTTCTTAAAGTTACAGACTTTATTTTCATTTGCTAAAAGTATCAGCGACAATACATACGGAAATACTACATAAATACAAAAACAAAACCTACACCAACCCACAACCTCGGACTCTACACTCTCGATACGTTACTGCCTATATCAAACCCCGTGCACAGAGCTCCAAATAGATGTAAACCACAGCTGTTTTACCTGTTAAGTGAATACAGGCTGTTAGCGGTAAGCCTAACAATAGGCTGTTAAGTGAATACAGGCTGTTAGCGGTAAGCCTAACAATAGAGTGACACATTTCCATCTGGGTCCACAATAGAGCTCTGCACAATATCCCAAATCAACTCAACCAATATCCCCAGGATGAGGCAGCCTATGAGACGTACTATCACATCTCCCCCCTCCTTAAAAAGTATCGTCCTCGAGCTATCATACCCCCTATCCTGCAATTTGATTGTGAGATGCATATCAGGCCTATCTGTGTTTGGTGCTGAATACATAGTTTGACCTTGTGTGTGTTGTTGTCCATACGAGTTGTTGTTTGTATTAGATGCACGGGGTTGCATACAGTTACGGCTTAAGTGCCCCACCCGTCCACAATTATAGCAGTCTCGAGTCTCACTCTGATATTGCTGATAAGGCTGTCGGTTGTACGTTTGATTAACTGCATTGCGTGGGTACCAGTACGATCTGTCGTTGGTTCTAGAATCTGGCATGTCTTGTCTAAATGGGTTGGTGTTATTATACCTAGGTTGAGGGTCACTAATTGAACTACGTTTTGGTGCAGTTTGTAACTCAGTTAACTGTTTCTGTAGTTTAACTAATTCTGCTTCAAGATATGAATTATTATTGTTATTATTATTACCTGTTGGGGTAGACTTAATGTCAGATCGTGGGTTAAAAGTCTCCCTGTTATTGTCACGTTGTTGCAAGTCCCTAGTATTCTTATTCGTCCAATAATTATTGCCAACAGGGATACATGTCTCGGTTTTATTTCCCCACCCAGTAGAACCCAAATTTGATTCTTGGAGAAGATACAGTTCTTCGCGTTTTGCACGTCGAACTGCTTCTTCGAAACATTTTGGCTCAGTAAGTCTAATATTTCTGACTAAATCGGGAGATATTCCTCGAAAAAACATCGGTAAAAGTAATTTTTCCCTCTCTTCGATAGCCATAGATGGAAATGACTGCTGCCCCAACCTATGTAAATCTGTAGCATAATCACCAACACTTTCCCCTACTCTCTGTCTACGATCTAGCAAACAATTATATAAAAAGGCCGTGTCTTGTGGGCCAAACTTTGCACGTAATGCGGTACAAATTTCCAAAAAATTTTCCTGGTCATCGGTAGAAAGTTCATCTAATACACGTGCTGCTGCACCTACAATATAAATTGGGACAATCTTACCAAGCATTTCATTAGTCCACTCACGGAGTTTTGCAATCCTGTTGACCGACTTGATCCATGCATCAACATCCCCAGTCCCATCAAAAGAATCCGGTTCTTTACGAATTCCATCAGCCATCATTGAGTTTGTCGGTGGGTTCGTTGGCGGGTTCGAAGTCGAGTTCGTTGGCGGGTTCTTTGGCGGGTTCGAAGTCGAGTTCGTTGGCGGGTTCGAAGTCGAGTTCGTTGGCGGGTTCGAAGTCGAGTTCGTTGGCGGGTTCTTTGGCGGGTTCGAAGTCGAAACGTTTGTTGGATCCAGCGTTGAATACACGATGGCGTCGAGATTCTCATGGAGAACAGCAGATCGCGAATGTAAATGACTTTCAGTTTGTAGTGAATTAGATCGAGCACGTTGAATTCTTCGGGTCCTCGAATCGCTAGGAAGTTTGAGACTTGCCGAATTAGCGCGACTACGAGTGTTAACGTTAGCTTTCAAAGATACTTTAGCTTTTGGTATTCGTGTTGAGGTTGACATCCAAGGAACGGTAGCCGCTTGTCGATAAACACCTCCCGGACGGGCCCCCACATGTGAGAGTTCACCCCAGGTCCCGGGATTCAGGGTCGATATGGTTTGTCGTAATTATACAATTTCTTAAAGTTACAGACTTTATTTTCATTTGCTAAAAGTATCAGCGACAATACATACGGAAATACTACATAAATACAAAAACAAAACCTACACCAACCCACAACCTCGGACTCTACACTCTCGATACGGTACTGCCTATATCAAACCCCGTGCACAGAGCTCCAAATAGATGTAAACCACAGCTGTTTTACCTGTTAAGTGAATACAGGCTGTTAGCGGTAAGCCTAACAATAGGCTGTTAAGTGAATACAGGCTGTTAGCGGTAAGCCTAACAATAGAGTGACACATTTCCATCTGGGTCCACAATAGAGCTCTGCACAATATCCCAAATCAACTCAACCAATATCCCCAGGATGAGGCAGCCTATGAGACGTACTATCACATCTCCCCCCTCCTTAAAAAGTATCGTCCTCGAGCTATCATACCCCCTATCCTGCAATTTGATTGTGAGATGCATATGAGGAGGCCATGAGGAGGTAAATTGCGGACATACAAGGTATCAGATAGTATTTTTAGGTCTATCTTTTACCTGGGCCGCTAGATGAATGGTCAGAGCGTTAGACTTCAAACCCGGAGGTCACCAGTTCGATCCCACCTGGACCTCATTGCCGACTTTGCAAAAGCTGTGCCCAACAAAAAGTTATAATTATGTCAATGATTAAATATATCATTGAGATCCTGACACCTATGATTTTAAAACTTTGATTCACATATCCGCTGTTTATTGTTGGCTGAAAACGAAATGCAGAAATGGGCTTCAATAAATGAGATACATACCGGTACAATATATTAGCACATTTTCAGGTTCCATGCTTCTTCTTTAAACATTACCGGTACTCTGCCGTACTGGGTCGACATATTTTCCTTTTCTATTTATTGTTATTATAATTATTAAACAAACGCAGGTTTGTATTTTTGAGTATGCATGTGTGATGCCCTGAAAGTTTCGTTTTAATATACCTATTTCTATACGTTTATTTGCTTTTACTTAGCCTATACATTTTTTCTTAATTTACATATTGCTTAATTATATTTAATTCAATTCTGACTCTTTTTATTAATAAAATAACGATCAAAGTATAAAAAGAAACAGCAAACAACAGAAGTAAAATCAATATCATATAAAGAGTGAGAAGACCATCCAGGCATAGCACTTATGGAGGCCGCGTTGTTTTTTTTACATAATAGCGTATTTTTTTACACAGTAATAACCAAAAACGAAACTGTTGCCACATGTAATTAATGTAAATCAACACTTTTAAAATTACAACGAAAAAAAAGCACCATAGTATATTAATTAATATTATAATATAAGATAAATCAATGTAGGAGGCCTCTGCAAAAAGACTATCTTTATCTATCTTATTCTATATTAAAAAAATTTCAGCTACAGTAACTGTACTGACACACACTTGATATTATTTCTTACAAAAATTGCCACGCCACTTCCACGCGTGGTTCTGTTATTGTGAAATACTGCAAAACTATTACTAGTAAAATTATTGCATGCACAAGAGAGCATTTGATCTGCCACAGTTTCATTCAACCACGTCTCTGTCACCCCTATAATATCGCAATATGTATCGCACATATAATATTGATAAAATCTGTTAATTTATTCCATAATGAGCTGCTATTAAAAATACAGCATTGTATTAACAATTGATATTGAATATGTGAATTTGGCTTCTCCCGTCGAGTCAGATCGAGCCGAGCCGAGCCTAATCGAGCCAAACCGAGCCGATCAAGCCAAGTCGAACTAAATCGTGCCCAATCGTGCAAGACCGAGCCGAGCTCGTTGTCTCTTTTATTTGAAATAAAAAGTCGGTTCCTTATCGGGCCGCTAGGCCCGTCACTAGTAAAGCTACTATTCTGAAACTTTAACACAATTATCTGTGATCTTTTATATACTATGAACACGGAGTATAGATAGCTTCATAAACCGTTTGTTCGAAAAATATGGCACTTTTGAGCAGGTCGGTTTTTTTTTCAAAAATTGTATAAATTTTGAGGCATTTATATGTAAATTAGCTCACATTTAAGGATCTGTAAAACCACCTGCATTGAAGTTCTTGGTCCAAGACATTGGTAAAATGGAGCTAGATATGTAGGCTATCTTCTATGAATATTTTAGCACAAAAGTATTGTTTTTTAAATATTTATGGGGGTTTTAGTATTTCCGGGCTATATTTTGGGATTGAAATATTTTGTAATAGACAGAGTATAGAGTTACAAAACCGGGTCTAGAAGATCCAAACGGCCATGTTTTACAAAACCAACGATAGAGGTTGTAGTCCTAAAGCTGCTGAACATTTTGGTATATGTTTGATGGCAATTGAGTAAAAAATAAATAGTAGCAGGGAATTTAGTGATGAAAAAAGTCAAAATCGACAAACTGATAAAAAGGTTGTTTTATACAGAGAGTCATAAATATCAGCAATATAAATATGTTGTTGAAAAGAGCAGTTTTGAGGTAAAAAGTGTGGGCTTAGTGCAAAGATATAATATTTCTGATCTAAATTTGGACTTGCTGAGAAAGTAATGTACTCCGATAGGATAACAGTCTTGGAAATAAGCACTTTTTGTCACAAATTTTATTTTACCCAAATTCAATTATGCTGTCCGAGAGTTTTAGGTTTTGCAGGAATTGCACATAAAATGCCATCGAATGCAAAATTCAATAAACGAGGGCAGAACATCTGAATTTCGGTTAAATTAAATTAGTGACAAGAAGTTATTTCTGACACGTTTTTTTTTATAAACAACTATTTTATCTACAACTAATTTATCCTCTTTTTTTTATCTATTAGGGCCTATATTTATAAAACTCGTTTCCAGTAAAAAAAATTAGTTTCGCACTACCATATCTCCTCGCCATACATTTACTATGTACAGTATTTCCAGTATGTCACCACGTCATTATTTGGTTGTTCTAGAAAGTTTAAGAGCCTAACTACAAATAATTTTCCACAAATAAATAAATTTAAATTCTCCATTCTGCCAAGTTCATAATTAGCACTTTAAAGTTTTACTGCCCATGTTTTATTATTTCCCTGCCATCAGGTCTCGAACTAATAACACAGCACCCTGTCGGTCGACTGGATAGAATTTTGCACTTTCTATCACAAATTTAGGGATAGAAAGTAGTCGAAAGATGCACTTTCTTGCTCTGTTTTCTACAAATTTTAGTGAGAAAAAATGTGGACTTTTCAGATAAAATTATTTTTTTCACATGAATGACACACTGGCTGAGAAAAAATGGCCCGAATTTTCGGCTGGCCCTAAGGCACGTGCCTTATATGCCTTAAGGTTAATCCGGCACTGCAGTTAAGATATTAAAGGAGTCGCGCAGGGTGATGTGGTGAGGTTGCAGTGGTTGCCAGAAGCAATGGGAGACTCAGGCTGGTTACCCGTAGCAACCCGATTCAATGGAATGGCAGCACCGGAACTTCCAGTCTGTTTTCGATACGATTTAAGTCGAGACGATTCAAGTATAGAACCGCGGTTTATTACCCAATGTATATCCAGGTAGGCTGCTTGGAATCGCCGACGCTCTACACGTAACTGTAACCGGTTTTCTTCTGGCTTATAGTCTGTGGATATATATAGTTTGTTATCGTACAGCCTGGCCGCGTGCTCTTCGTAGCAAGGCTGCACGTTTTTCCAGCGGTAGAGAAACTATAAGTGGTTTGGTTGGATTTCACTGAGGACCTTTCGTAGATATGTCTTCCTGAGACTCTTGGATGTCTAGAGAAGCAACAATGTCTATTATAAGTTGTTTATCGTCTTTGATAGGGAATTAACCTTTTATTATGATATTGGATTTGTGTTTGTTGTGCTCTGCCTCTTCTTGTTTTGTGAGATGAAGCGGTAGACATTTTTATCTTCTTGTTTAATCTGTTTCGTTAGTGGCGTAAGATTGGCAGTATTTTTCGAAGCTTTGACTTTGGAAGAGTAGGATACTTTGGTCTATTCGCCACCATTATCCACTGCTGCGTCTAACGTTTCATTACGCGCATAGTCTTTAACATTTGTAATGTTTATTTCGAGTTCTTGCAATTTCTTTTCAGTTTTTTTATTATTTATTATCGATTGCATCCAATTGTTGCTGGAGTTCAAGAATTTTATCATCAAATCTTGTTTCACTCTCATCGAAGACATTTAGACATTTGCCAATATACCGGCCACAGTAGAAATTGACGTGGCCAAAATCAGTTCCTCTTGAGGCAATAGAAATCATTGCAACATAACAACTAGTGCCGGAACAACCAACCTTTGATTTCCATTTGTCCGTCGTCCCTCGACACTGTTTGATGAGGGGCGACGGTCCTGGGATTTGTTGCGTATTCCTGCTGGCCCCACCGTGGATACATTATTTGAATGACCCATGCCGCCTGTAAGCGTTTGGTGAAGGGAGGTACCAATAGAAACTCCGCCTCCGGACAGATTTACTTGTCCACTCGAACTTGAACGCGACATTGGTTGTTTGTAGTCAATAATATTTGCAGTCTTTGAACTATAAACTCTGTTACAATGTAGATTATAATCTTATAAATAATTATAATTGTAAACCTTATCGTAGTGGTTTTATAAAGTAGTGTACACGTTCGTGGGGCCTTCGCGCAGCACGAGGTCCAGTTATGAGATACAAATTAAAATTAAGCGACTGTATCACAAAATCAGGTTTTGAGAAATTTACCCACACCACCAATCAATCAAAGAAAGGGGGACAGTACGTGTTCACCCCTTTTACTTCCCCCCCCCCCCCCCCCCCCACCCTTCTCAACCACCAATACATAACCGTGACATCTACCACCCACGGAAGGGTAGAACGAACTTATTTCCAATCGCACGTTAAATATGCAAAGCCAGGTGGTGTATATGAATATAATCAACGCCGTACTCGTCTTAATTATTATAAGCGTCGTTCAATCGTTGCGCTCGTCCAGAGTAAGTCCCCCCCCCCCCCCCCCCCCCCCCCCCTATCAGAAAGATTTACTCAACAAAAAATAGTGTAAATAAATAAACAACTACAAGGATAAGAGGTCATGTGTAGGAAAGCTAATCAGACGATACCTTTACTAATATATTGAGCTGCATTGATCTATACATAGTAATGTTGGGTGATGGGGGGGGGGGGGGGGGGGAGGGGTAGGGGGTGTCTGGGTGGGTTGTTAGTATTAGGGTGCACAATATCGACGCACGCGCAGGAATGTGTTGATGTTTAATAGCACCGCATTCCCGCGTTAGAAAGCATCCCCAATTGGAATAAATAAATAAATTAAACGCGTTTCGTTATGTTCCTCGACTTATATTATTCTCTCCACGGACGAGTTATTAGCTGCTAGACAGGTAGACCTAGTCCCCCACAACAACGGTCATACCTTCAATCAATCAATCAATTGAGCTCATATGAGCTCGTATATTAGTTTTATTTATAAATTGAAATCTCACGAATTAAAAGGCCTATTAGCTGATTAGTGAACTATCATATGTTAGACCATATATATATATTATATATTGGACCTTATCAAAATAGCGGTTGTACTGGGGCGGTATATGTTGTTCTCTAACCCACTGCAAGCGCATTTGAGGGGCCGGTATGTTTTAATAACTTCTGGTACAACGGGATGCAGTATTACAGCGCCAAGTAGATTTAATCTGATCAGAATATTCCGGACGCTAAGTTCATGTCATTCCCGATAAGTCGGGACTTTACAAAACTCGTGGATAAAACCGCGTGTAGCAGAGAGCAGATAAATTGGGTTGAATTGCAAAACAGAATAATATGGAACTGTAAGTGGAACTGCGGCGATTTGGGTTTTTTTGTTATGGTGAATAGTCAGCCTGTCCGCGATATGTTCAGCTGCCCTTTTTAATGGGTTGCAGGTACAAATGAAATACACATTGCAGTTACTAAAATAAAAGTGGCGCATATTATTGTACATTTACAACAACAATTATATAAATGCAATATGCCTGATCCCTATTAATGTACTTTGTACCGCCAATTCTGTAATTCAATAACGCAAAGCCGCATTTACTGTACAGCAGCACGTAATATATTTGATACTTATTATACTAACTAAACTAACAAACCGCAAGGCCTACTTACCGAAATAAATTAACTTTCAGTTAAATACAATATACTTGTTTGCTCTGTAAAAATTTTAATTAAAAACAATCCTGCCATTTAATATACCTAATTAGCATGGTTGCGTAAGCAGTATGAATTGGAATGAAATTGTGAAATAATTTATTTAAACTATTATGTACATTTAGATTAAATAATAATACAGTAAGTTGGCCTACAGAAATAAACATTGATATTCGGAACAGTAAAACAATTATTTATTTCATTCATTCAACTAACCAGAGAGACTCATAGCTCCAGTGAATATTAACATCCCGACGTTACTTTAGTAATAATATTAATGTCATTGAACCCGATACACACACACCTCCAATCAGCCAGTTCAATGGAGAGTGAGTGAATGGATGGCTACTAGCAGCAGCAGCAGTCTGCCTCTTACAAGCAAGGCTGACTGAATACCTCAAGTGTTGCTGGGAATCAAGCCAACTTGGATGTTAACCAATAAATGAGCAGTATTTAATGAGAATACATTTTTTATGCCGGTTTAATTACTTTAGATCAATTAAAGACACGATTATTAAAGCAAATCACTTGAACTAATTAAAAACTATAATAGAATGGAGTATGCGGATTACATCTGTATATTTTTTAAGTATAATTATTGAAGTCTTATACTGTAAAACAATTAATTTCCTTTAAAAGGCAGGTTGAAAATGGTGTTTTTACCGTAATCAACTTAATTAACTAATTAACTGCTATTATCTTAGCTTCTCGAAGGCCACACGGAAATTCTACTTGGAAAATTTCTAAACTTTTGCCATACAACATGTGTACCAAGTTTGGATAGATTTCATCAAAGATTGGCCGAGTTATTAACGTTTAAAATTGAACACGACAGAACGACAGAACGACAGAACGACAGAACGACAGGTTGATTAATGGTACCACTACGCTAAGGCTCACTCACTTCGTGGCTCGCCCCACAATCTCTAAGGCCTGAAAGTTATTTGTTAATTGTTATTTTTTAAACAGCTTCATAATGTAACTCCTCCAGTAAAGGTCACTAGAGGGATATCTTTCGTCAGGTGGGTGAGATAATCGAAAAACCCTTTACGATTCTTAGGTGATTCCCTAGTAGAATGCCTACCTCCCTTCCCACTTGACTTCCGGTTTCGCTCAGGGAACCTGGTGTCTCCGGTTAACCAGTGGCCGGTCGAGGATATGCGGTAGACCCCGAATCAGTGTAGCAAATAAGAGGGATCAGTTTGACTTATAATATAATTGGCATTTTACTAGTTAATAGCTAATATCTCTCACCAATAATAGCTATTGCATAATGCACGTAAGGTGCGAATGAACGTAATACCAATAACACAATAATAATCTATAATAAATTAATATCCCCCAAATTGAACCTCACATTTTTGTGTCTCTGAACCCTAAGATTTGGTGAAAATCTTTTTTTGTGCTACTAAACATCGTCTGGACTGTATAAGAATAACCAAACCTAATATTTTCAACAAACAAACATTCTTCTGAACAAATTTTGCCTCAAATGCTCTGGAGCCTTTTTAGATCAAAAAGGCACCAAAAATGGTTTTTTTTTGGGCCTTTTTGATATAAAAAGGCCCCAGGGCATTTCCACCCAAATTTGTTCCGAAGAAATATGGAGAAAGGTATTCTTAACAAGTGTACAAAATTTCAACTCATTTCAGATAAAATTGGCAGAGAAATAGCCCTTTTCATGAAAAACCGTCATATAGATGTCTTTTATATAAATACATAATAAACAGTAACCCCATAGATGGAAACTACATAAAATTTCAAACTGAAATTGTTTATTACATTATTTTATAGTTGTTCAATGTAAACCCTGTAAGCGATAACCAAGTATTAAATAAAAATACGTGACTATTTATTCAAATCTACTAAATATTCAAATTCTACATATTGTTATTGTTGGAGTAGGGCCTGTATTTATTCACCTAGAATCTTATAAGTCTATAAGTTATGAATAATTTAACTTTTAATCCGAATAATTTAACTTTTTTTCTTTACTAAAGTTCCAGAAGGAATATTAAATGTTTCTGCAGCGTCATATAAACAGATAACTAGTAAAACAACGTTTTAGCAATTTACCGTGAGAGCCTTTTTATGAAAAGGGCCCCGTACAATTGTAAATTATAGTGCTGTTCTAAGGCTTTTCAAAAATCAGACTAGCTCTTAAGTTTTGGGTAATGACTTGAATTTGAGAAAACTGCTTGCAGATTTGAAATCTACATTAAATTCGGTACTTGATAGAATAAAAAAAGTTTTTTGTCAATTTCCAATATAGGGGGGTGCTACCCCCTCCCCCCCTTATGTTGTTCGAGTATGAAATATATAACGAAAACTTATAATTTTAGAATGCGCGGATTCCAATGATGGATGCCCCGGTTGGGCGGCAGCAGGTGAATGTGGATCCAATGCGGTCTGGATGCTCCCCAACTGCCAACTCTCCTGTAACCAGTGCAACCCAGGCTGGTTTCGTGTGAAGTTAGGACAATTCGTACGCGGAAAATTCGTACCGGACAATTCGTACCCGGAAAAATCGTACCCGAAATTTTTTTATGATGAGTACGAATTGTCCGGTACGAATTGTCCGGGTAGGAATTGTCCGGGTACGAATTGTCCGGGTAGGAATTGTCCGGGTAGGAATTGTCCGGGTGTAGGAATTGTCCGGGTACGAATTGTCCAGAAACCGCCCCGTGTGTATCGTAGCAGCTTTATTTACTTTTATCAAAGTCCTGGCACGTGAGTAAAGTCTCTATTATTCGTGGTATTTTCTCCCGACTCTACTTCCATCATTAAAACAACCTATACTCTATTGTAAAGTAAAGCAGCAGAATAAAATTATGAGAGCGCGTGCCTCTTTATGTAAAGGTCCGAAATGGGCGCATTTGGGGTGATAACCCAATAATGTTAAAGTCAACGTTACAGTAGATTGCGCTTTTTGTTGATGACGCACTATTGGACCAATCGAGGCATTGATTGTTTGGTGTTTTTTCTTTTTCCTATTTATATCGATAAGTCATTAAATTATTATGGAAGCAGGACAATTCGGTCCGGACAATTCGGTCCCGGACAATTCGGTCCCGGACAATTCGGTCCCATTAATTTGGCGTTTTGGGACCGAATTGTCCGGGACCGAATTGTCCGGATACTGACTAGGACAATTCGGTCCCAAAACATGCATATTACTGGGACCGAATTGTCCGGGACCGAATTGTCCGGGACCGAATTGTCCGGGACCGAATTGTCCAGACCGAATTGTCCGGGACCAAATTTAATTGGTACTATATAATGGTGAATGTTCTAGAACCTTAATATATATTATTATATGGTAGCTAGTGTTTTTTTTACTAGCTAGTATTTTTTTAAAAATAAGAAAAATTTACTTTTTTTTGGTAACATTATTAGTTATGGTAGCTATGGTGTTTTATTGAGCTTGTGAATTATTTACTAGCTAGTCTAGTAATAGTATGTATTTAAAATGTTTAAAACTGATTTTTTTTTATATATTGCGTAAGTATACTGTATGTGTTGTTGGTTGGTTAACAAGCCTAAATTATTATCTTAGATAATAGCTGGATCTCATTCAGGGACTGTTATAATATCTTCAATATTGTTGGTAATTAATATAATCAGCAACAGTTTAGGCCTAATTCTGAAATATCAATGTTTTCACAAGTGTTTTATAATTTCAAGGAAATGCTAGCTAGTAAAAAAAAACACTAGCTACACCTTAATAAATAATATATAATAATGTTCTCGAACACTTACCAATAACAAAAATAAAAAAAATACAGTATTTTTAAAATTTCAAAAAATTCTAGCAAGTAAATAACACTAGCTACCATAACAAATATCTCTACTAATGTTCTATAACATTCACCAATATCAAAAAAGCACTAAAAAGTTGCTATCAGGAACCGGACAATTCGGTCCCGGACAATTCGGTCCCGGACAATTCGGTCCCGGACAATTCGGTCCTAGGACAATTCGGTCCTAAGACAATTCCGTCCCGGACAATTCGGTCCCGGACAATTCGGTCCCATTTATTTAGTGTTTTGGGACCGAATTGTCCGGGACCGAATTGTCCGGGACCGAATTGTCCGGACCGAATTGTCCGGGACCGAATTGTCCGGGACCGAATTGTACTACATCCAATTATTATTAATAATAATAATTAGAAAACAATCTGATAATCAAATGAATTTATTGTTATTATTTACTAGTCTCTGATCGCATTGCCGCCAACGAAAAAATGTACAGTGGTGATTATCGCGTCTCTCCCAACGGTGAATTCAAGTTGACATACCAAGACGACGGTAATCTCGTTCTCAGATGCGGAAGTACAGCTCTCTGCTCTGGTCAACTAACACCGCAAACACTGATTCTTTCGTTCATTTGGAGGGAGACGACTGCAACTTCGCAATTCGGCCAAATGGTATTGCGATATTTCCTGTTTGGGCAACTAATGCTTTTCGTCTTTTTGGCTCATGCCAGAATCCGAGAGCGGTTGTGCAAGTCGATGGCAATTTCGTTGTCTATAATGAAGACACAGACGTAGTTTGGGCAAGCAACACTGTCGATCGTGCATCCAATCTATGTAAGTTACTACCGTTACACATTATTACAGGAACACAACGTAACTAGGTAGTCTCTAGTTTTACTTATACATTATGTAAATACAATAACATCAACAAACAATGTATATGTATAGGTATTGTAGGGCGAGCCACGAAGTAATGAGAACCTTAGCGTAGGGGTACCATTAATCAACTTGTAGATCTGTATATCCGAATATTTTAACGTCAATAACTCAACCAATCCTTCTTGGTGTAATCTAACCTAACTCGGTACACATGTACTTTAGCGAAAGTTTAGAAATTTTACAAATATAATTTACATGTGGCCTTCAAAAAGCTAAGATAAAAGCAGTTAATTAGTTAATTATGTTAATTTCAGTAATTATGTAGTGATCATTCCATTCTGTCCAGTCCACCTCACCACTCGAGCAATGGTGTTATTGCCTTAAACAAAATCGCCTCCGCTTTGCAGGACATTGCTTTCGCCGTGAGGACCAGCCAGTGCATAATCTTGTACTTTGGCAGCCTCATGGAGTGAATAAGCATGGTAGACAGCCCATGACTTTTGTAAAGTCCTGTAGTATACCGCCTACCGAATCCTAGTAACGAAATGCCTTATTGTAGAATCCAGCAGTGTATACGGGGGGTTCGTACAGTATCTGCCAATAAATCCCAGTCCAGGGTGTCTAAATAAACAGATACCAAGTACACAAACTACTACTGGCGAGGAACGGAGCCTGATGTCTCTTCTAATACTTGGGCGAATCAATTGCCCGGGCTAACTAGACAAACAGGATGCCTGGCCTCTAACCGGTGAGGCAGATGTACAGTCTACAGATACAGACCAAACTCATGGGAAAACAATCCCCGCATAGCGAATTCTAACTACCGCTAATGGACCTAAATACTGTAAACTTGCCGCGGTGTGATTTATATGGGTATAATACGAGCTAGCGGGTCAACGGACAAGCGTAAGAAACAATACTGCTGACAGAAAAAGCAGTCAAAAGGGTGCCTGGGAACAAAACAATACCTCTACAAACTATCTTAACGCGCGCGTGTGTGTGTGTGTTGCGATAAAACAAATTTGGTGTACCATTGTTAGACTAGGTTTTGGTGATTTTAACAAAAATAACAATACCGGGCGCTAGCTACTTGAATAAGCTAGTCACGCGTTGTAGGTGTAATACTTACAAACTGACTTCAAACGGGCTCTCTCCTCCTATATTCATAACTCGGCCGGGCAATTACGGTGTTAGTAACTACGCCCGTGATCGGCACTGATACCAGATTCTGATTGCGAGATAAGGAAATAGGGTGTTAATTTACTACCGTACGTCTAGCTGATCTGGTATGTAATTGATTCTAGAATTTTGTTACCGTGGTGGTATGCAGTAAATACCTATCAGTACGTGTCAAGGGCACGGTAGAACGTTAGTAAACCTCCCTTAGCCAAAATGCGTGCCAGTAGCAGAAAGCTGCCCCCTTGCCTGAGCGAATACTTTGGACTCAGACAGATCAGTCAAACTGCAAGGTCTACAGGGCTAACCGGTACTGTACCGCTAGTACGGCAAATCACCAAATTATAGAGCGCGCTATTTGCACCTAGCGTACTTGCGCGTACTAACAAACAGCATCAGCTCGCAACTATAAGAGATACAGGTTAACCGAGGGGTTTCTGTCCGAATCTGAGGTATTTGGTCCTACACTTTTACGGCGTCCCAGGACGGCGTCACGCTTCACCCTGATCTAAGGACTTACGGCGGGCAAAGGCGTCGAACAAAATCGTACCTCCTCTAACATGGGTGTTCTCAGGCAATCGGGCCATGCTTCCAAATGGGCGTGGGCGAAGATAGTGCGGGTTCCCTATGCGTCGTGGACATCCCTTCCCCTTGCGTTGCTTTGGCCTAAAGGTTTAGGCAACCATTCCCCGAAGCGTTTGGCTGTTCGAGATAGATACACTAAAAACTACATGTTCAGAGTTTGCAGTATATTTTTAACGTAAAATGACAAAATGATTTATCAAACTAAACTAAACTTCATAAATCAGAATAACAAAGTAACATGTTGTGTGACACTGATAGGGTAAGATTATAATTTTATTATAATAACCGAAGGGCAAACGACACCTTATATAGGAAATCCTAAGCATAGAATCGCACTAGAACATTCTACCACATTCCATGGGCTCACATTGTTCCAATAAATCATCAAATGCCCTACGATTGGCCCAACTAATCAGTTCATGTGTTGTACGCACTCCATTGGCTTATTCAACTTAACGAAACGGAAAATAAATTGCATAAAATATAAATTTTTACCGACCCAAATTCGAACTCTCGACCTACCTAAAGTGTAACCTGCGCGCTAACCTATTAACCACTGCGCCAGTAGCAACCCATGCCAAATTATAATTAGAATAGGTAATATGCAAATTTATAGCAAACTGTAAAGTAATACCAATTACAAATAGCTACGTAGTAGTGAAATAATCCCACAACTTTCTTGAGACGCATCTTAAAGGACACTGGCCTTGAAGATGCGGATGATTTAGCAAATGTCATGGGTGATAGGGAGTTGTGGCGGCGCAATTTTGTCAACAAGCCGGCACAGCATTTTTAAAAATGCAGCTGCAATGCAGCATGCCGATCCTAGTAGTAGTTATTGCCTTTTGTTTGAGAACTTATATCAACTCAAAACGATTCGCTATATATCATATTATTTGTAGTGTCGACCTCTGCGTCTTACGCAGGTTCGCTCAGGTCTCGAAGAAGGGTCCTGCTGTTGCCGATCGAGTGTGTGGTTTGGAGATCTGAGTATGGGTTGATCTGATGTATGGGTCGTATTGGTACTAACACACATTCATCTGTTCCATATAACAAACTATGCATTGTTCATTCATACTGGTTTGCATAGCTGAAACACACACACCCTCTCTCTTTAATTAATCACTCATGCCATATTATACGCCTCTCAATCTCCAATATTGTTAAAGCTTCTGGGGCTTAAAATGCACATTTTAGTGGCAATAAGCTAGTCTACAGCTTCTACTAAATAAAGTGGAGAGGGCTGCTAAGGAGGTTGGATTGCATATAAATGCTACCAAGACCGAATTCATGACCTTTAATGTTGATGGAAACTTGACAACCATTGACAATAATCAACTAAGGAAGTTTAACGACTTCCAGTACCTTGGATCATGGATAGAGAGTAGCAAAAAGGACATAGAAGTTAGGAAAGCAAAGGCTTGGGTGCTCTATCAAAAATGGATACCATCTGGAAATCATATCACTCCAGGCACCTGAAGACTAAGTTCTTTCGAGCCACAGTGGAAAGTGTATTTTTATAATGACCTCTACAAGGCGCAGAAAGAGTCCCGACTCAAACACTACAGCGGCCAAGAATGCAGTTAAGGCTGCATCTAGGTCCCTGAACAGGCAGTACTCTGTTAATTTACAGGAGCTAATAAACCAACAGGTTGATGCCATCAATGATGCTCACGACAGCAGGAAATCATCCCAGGCACGGAAAACGATCAACATCCTTACTGGGTGGAAACGCCAACCAACCACCAAGGTCAAGGCAGAATCACCAGCTGATCGCCTCAATGGTTGGAACGCCCACTTTGAATAGCTCCTCAATAATGACAGATCAATAATGACATTAAGACCAATCGTGCCAGTGGAGTAGATGGTGTCCCCCCCTGAAGTCTTTAAAATACCTGAGTGTTTAAAACTCATCTATCCCAACATAGTAGACATGTACAGAACAACAAGAGTCCCGCAAGAAATGAAAACCATTAAGTTGGTGCCAGTTCCCAAGAAGAGCAACCTAACACTCTATGGTTCTTTTCGGGGAATCTCATTGATTTCGATTGCTGCAAAGCTTTACAATAGAATTCTATTAAATCGCATCAGGGATCCCATTGAGAGATTACTCCGTGGAAATCAGAATGGGTTCCGTACAGGTGTGGGACCATGGAGCCCATTTTGGCACTTAGAAGGATAATTGAAGAGTTATCAAAGAAGAAAGACAGGCTGTTATGTTTGTTGATTTCTTCAAGGCCTTTGCTTCAGTCTCTCGCTCACGTATGTTCAGCATACTTTCATTATATGGGATTCCTGATGAAATTATTGCAGCAATCGGATCAGTATACGAAAGTTCGACAACATTTGTGTCTACTGTTGACGGTGACACAGAACCATTTGAAGTGTTATGGGGCGTCCTCCAGGGAGACACACTTGCGCCATTCTTGCACTTAATTGTGGTTGACTATGTTCTACGCATGTCCATAGATCATCATAATGATGATGGGGTGATGGTAAATCCACCTACTGGCTCCAGAAGTCGAGGAAATCCTGTCCTATCTGTAGTACCTATCTGATCTAGACTTTGCTGATGACTTAGGAGTACTCTCAGAATCACTAGAGGAAGCCCAACGGCTTCTCAGCTCATTAGAGCAGGCTGCTTCTAGTGTTAGTCTTTTTATTAACTATAAAAAGACAAAAATTTTCACAGTTAACTTTGAAAGTCCTCAACAAGTCTCTGATCGGATGAGAATAAGCTCAAAGGATGGTAGGCTTGAGCATGTGGACGACTTCTGTTACCTGGATCATGAATCAGGACGTCAGGTAAAGACCTTCCAATACGTAAGGGAAAGGCATGGGCAGCCTTGAATAGGCTTTCCAGGACTTGGAAGTCAAATAAAATTAATCGGAAACTTAAGGTCCGATTATTTAGAGCAGCAGTAGTTCCAGTACTCCTCTATGGGAGTCCATGCTGGGCTCTAACTGCTGAGTACACCAAATCTCTGCATGGCACATTCACAAGAATGCTACGCCGTGTTCACTGTGTCAATTACAATGAACAAATCTCCAACCAGACAATATATAACATTGGATGTGTCTCCTTGATTCCCCCAATCTTGACACCAGAACAAAGCCGCCTCATGACCAACCACTGAAGAACCAACCAGTGCATAATCAATCTTGTGCTTTGGCAGCCTCATGGAGTGAATAAGCATGGTGGACAGCCCATGACTTTCTTGAGACGCATCTTAAAGGACACTGGCCTTGAAAATGCGGATGATCTAGCAAATGTCATGGGTGATAGGGAGTTGTAGCGGCACAATTTTGTCGACAAGCCGGCACAGCATTCTTAAAAATGCAGCTGCAATGCAGCATGCCAATCCTAGTAGTAGTAGAATTAATTGTGAAGAGATGGACAGTTACTGGAACAGTGCCGTTGGGTGGAATGGGTCAAGGGTAGTGTACCACTGGCTTACCGCTTCAGTAACTCTAGTAGTTTACCGCTCACGCACTTACATGCACTTACACTTACATGCTTACCATTTGTACTATGAAATCCGGTATATATATATACCCTGTTGCAACGAAATATAGATGTTTTGGAAATTCTCGAAATTCCACCTTCATTGTAATTTTAACTGCCACTTCAAAAGCCCTTATGTTCACTAGCCGCAATTTAACAAAATAACTTTCGTTTATTCTCACCTACGTACCTATTACATATTACGTACATATTCGTACCTACCAAGTTTCGTTTAATTTCATTAAGGAATAACCGAGTTATTAGCGACGACGACGACGACGACGACGACGACGACGACTACGACGACAGACAACTCGATAATGGCACCCATATGATAAGGCTTCGCTTACTTCGTGGCTCGCCCCACAAAGTTTACTCTATTATAGTTCCTCGTGATTCATTTACCTATTATCATCTAAATCAGTACCAAAAACACTTTCCCAAGGGATAATATTTACAAATCAGCTAAAGGTGGAGGGGGGGGGGGGGGGGGGGGGGGTGGGTGTAGGGTCCGTGGTCCACCTCGTCATGGTCCTCATGAGGCCACGCTGCTGACCAGGATTATAATAATAATTAATTAAACTATGAGATTCTCCAGTTATTCACAATAACAGCAAGTTCTCATGCTGCGTTGGAACGATGCTTTTAATCTTTGATATGATTCGTTTATTACAACATATAGGAATAACCAACCAGCTCACCGAATATAACTGAAGTTTATATTCAATTATTGAATATAAATGAATGAATATTATTATGAATAAATTTGAGTTTTATGAAAATGAATTTAAATTAATTAATTATGAATTCAAAGCGATACGTAGATTTGTTAAATTGTAATTCAATGTCATTGAGTCAATAACTTGGAATTCGTTACCAGGTGGCCCTTATTTAGGAGGCTGTATGTATCGTTTTGTATTCAATTATCTCATTCAACTGTCGCATCGTAATGAAAGAATTTCATTTGAACGACCGGGCGTAAATCCCAGTTCAATGATTGGGTGCAATCTTCGCCCGCTAGAAACTTTCGCCCACATGAAATATTTCCATGCGTACAATTTTCACCCCCTATTTATCGAATGAGGGAAAGGAGCAGCTTACAGTGTCATGTAATTCTAACCAAAACAATAAACGAGAATAAGAGCACAGAAAACATTTGACTTATTACTATTACAAATTCGGCCACATAATAACTTACTTTAGTTATAACTATGTATCGGGCAGCGAAGGCCACTGTCCTGGTCATTCACAGCGCTTTTGTTTTGGTCACAGCACTTTGTGTTGTCCTTCACATTGAATTTCCAAGGTGTATAAGCTGTCAGTTACTGGTGTGTATTGTTTAATGTCTCGTATATTTAATTATACAGTCATATTCACCAATATTAAAATAGTATATATTGCAGAAGAATTACATATTACTGTAACACCATCTAGT
>JAUCBJ010005153.1:0-38335 GCA_032718475.1 Nemertoderma westbladi
TATATAATATTACTATTTATTATTACTCACTACTTCGATCCACCATATCTTGTTGGTGCCTGCCGAAAGAAATTGGATAGTGCGTCTTCTATGGCATTTGATGTAAATAGGGTAGTGTTTTTCATCATGGCTTCTGCAAATTAGATTGATGTTCACATATAAAGACAATGGAATTCTACCGCTGTCTTTACTACAGTGTACAGGTACGTGGAAATCTATTTGTAAACTCCTTACTATTTACTAACATTAGTTGGAGACTTGTAATCTCCAGACTCGTTACGAGTCTCTTCAAGAAGTACGAGACGTTGGGTTGGTCTGTCTACCGTACGACCGTCAATTGTCCGTACCGTCACGGTTCTTGTCACTCCATCCATAGATGGATGTGTGTCTAAAATAATACCTCTGTAAATATACCTCTGTAACCTGCTTCTTTCTCTCAATTGGTAATGTTATCGTTTATTTTTTTGGTTAGAAAATCCCGTCTCTGTAACCTGCTCCTTTCACTGATTTGGTAAAGTGACTGTTTATTGTTTTGGTTAGAAAATCCCGTCTCTGTAACCTGCTCATTTCTCTCAATTGGTAATGTTATCGTTTATTGTTTTGGTTAGAAAATCCCGTCTCTGTAACCTGCTCCTTTCCCTGATTTGGTAAAGTAACTGTTTATTGTTTTGGTTAGAAAATTCCGCCTCTGTAACTCGCTCCTTTCCATCAATTAGTTAAATGATCGTTTATTGTTTTGGTTAGAAAGACCCGCCTTTGTAACCTGCTACATTCCTTCACTTGGTAAAGTGACTGTTTATTGTTTTGGTTAGAAAATCCGACCTTAACCTGCTCCTTTCTATCAATTGGTAATTGTTTTAGGCTATAAAATGAGTGTTTTTCTACGTCATGTGGTAATCGATTATCGACAACAACCACAAACTATTAAATTTAGAGTCTTTTACCACAGGCGCATATGGAAATCTATCTCATAGTCTATAAATCATGGAATCATGGTGTGTTTTGGCACAGGAATAGTGAAACCAACTGTCCGACAGACCAGAAATCAGCAGTCTGACAGTTTGAAGAAATACATACATAAAAAGTCATTAAAAGGACAACACAAGTCATTAAAGGGACAATAAAAGTCATTATGCACAATTCGTAAAAAAAAGGAGGAAAAAAAAGTCAAATAAAAGGACATAAAAAATCACTGCCTTATTTAATTAATATCACCTGGCAGCAATACTCGAGCTGAATATTTATTTATTTGTACTTCCCTCTTGTTTCACTCTAGCATACATGAGGCCGTTAGGTCCACTGTTAGTGGTAGAATATATGCAACTTAAGAGTGCCTGTTCAATAGAAGTGGATTGGGTGGGATAGTGAATGTCAGGGGCTAGTGGCTGAGCTGGTTAGCGCTACTGATGAGGCCTGTTAGGCCGAAACGTACGTATAGCGCTGGTTCAACCCCCAGTGACACCCATGACTTTCGTGAGACGCATCTTAAAGGACACTGGCCTTGAAGATGCGGATGATCTAGCCAATGTCATGGGTGATAGGGAGATGTGGCGGTGCAATTTTGTCGATAAGCCGGCACAGCATTCTTAAAAATGCAGCTGCAATGCAGCATGCCGATCCTAGTAGTAGTAGACGCTCCTTCTCATTTTTTCCACTTCTGAACAAACCATAATATTACATCCATGTAGTAAGGCCGACCAGCTGATTGGTTTGGTTTTACACAGTCCATCAAACACTTACTTATATGTAACGATATTTAAGAATTTAAACCAATATTTTATTTTATTTTCATGATTCCGTTTTTTAGACTTGTATACAATAATTTATTCATTGACTTTTAATTGGATAAGAGAGGCGCTTATTATTCAAGACTGGGGCCCATATATAGGAATAGAAACATTATTGGCACCAGTATCATATTTTAATACACTCTCTAGTAAGATTAACTATATATTCTTATAATACTTCACATGTTAGTTTACCCGAGTAACATACTATAATTACACTGACAGTCATATTTAAAAGAGTATTAAACTGTATCATATGAAAGGCTTATTAATTTATTTTATGGTTAGGTTAGGTTAGCAGTTTGGCACAATAAATAATTGCCCTTGTATACAGGTGATGTACTACAGTAAGTAGCCTGGTTACTAAATAAACATTCCGAGTAGTAGTCCTAAAATGTGGTTTTAGTTTTTTAATTGTAAACTCCACTATAATAAGTCAGAATGTAGCACTTTATATTCTAGAAATTAATTACAACATATAATGTAAGTCGCAACAATTAGCAAAATTTACAATAGGATTTAAGTAACTAATCAGTAAATATTTAATCGTTAAATTGTCTACATTATTTATCCAACGTTTTTATTGAAAATCAAGATATTTTATAAGACATCTAATAGATAAGTCATCTAATAGTTCCCGCTATAACTGTAATTTTTCTATCTACTCCATCAGTAATTGACCTAAAAATGGTACATCAAGGTATCTATAGTGACACAGGAATTCCAATAGATGAAATTCTTTCAGGGCCTCTGGAAGGTGTGTATGAGGTCATACCGGATAAAGTAATCCCAACATCTCCTTCAGAAGTTAGTAGAGATCAGTATAAAGCAGTTACTGTGCCTGGGAGGGGAATGTCATCAGTTAGAAGGTGGTGGGTTGGGGTTATTGTTGGTGTGGTCATTGTGGTGTTAGTTGTTGCAGCAATAGCAACATTGTTTGTAATAATTTCTACCAACAAAGAAGAAATAAAACTGATTAAAATTCACAATAATGATGTTGTGGAACGAATTGGAAATTTGTATGAAAGTTTCAGAAAATTGGATGAAAGTGTTGGGGGTCTAACAGAAATAAATATCCGTTTAGAGAAAACGTTGTTGCAACTTCACCCAGTATTAGTTTGTTTAAATACTCCAGTAGATGTAACCGCGTTTGTCAGCGATATTAATGGACTAAATGGGCTCATTCGTTGCGACAACACAGTACCAGGTGGGCCTTGGGTAGTCATACAGAGGCGGGTAGATGGATCAGAAGATTTCTATCTAAATTGGAAACAATATGAAAGTGGTTTTGGAGATGTTGAGAGGGAGTTCTTTCTAGGTTTAGAAAATATATACAAATTGAGCAAAGATGGAGTTCAACTGCGGGTCGATTTGTGGTACATAGATGAACACAAGTACGCTGAGTACAACAATTTTTACATTGGAGATTCCCTGGATAATTACTCGCTACATATATCTGGGTACAGTGGCACTGCTGGTGACTCAATACTTTGGGGGAATCCTGGTGGGATCGCTTACCTCAATGGTTCCCCTTTTTCTACTCAAGATAATGATAATGACCTTGCTTCTGGAAACTGCGCCACTGCCCATGAAGGGGCATGGTGGTATCGAAGCTGCGCCTACTCCAACCTAAACGGAATCTATGGGAGAGCGGATCTGCAGGGACTAGTTTGGTGGACATTCACTGATAATGAGAACCACGTACCCTTTGATAAGGTAGAGATGAAGATTAGAATTTAGTGAATCTGTAATCAACATTCGACCAACTTCTACAATCAGTTGACTTTGTTGTTATTAATTATTATTATATATAAATTGCTCAATATAAGTAGCTTATGGCTTCATTTTTGGTTATTTATATTTGTTTTTATAAGAGAGTGTATTTAAACCCTATAAGTACCGGGATATAAAATGTAACAGGGATGGGGTTTTGACTTTTTTAATTTCAGACAGTCATCTGCAATTCAAATATTCATTTTCTATACATTTGGTTCCAGTAGGCCTAAAGTAGTTTATTCAGCAATCAAATATTAAATTGATTAATAATTATCATTAAAATAATTAAATCAATTAATGATATCGGTAATTTTTATTTTTTTATTGGAATGATTCAAATTCATACCAATTTCTTATCCGTGTGTTCCTGATTCCGTGTTCTGTGTCCTTTCATCCCTCGTTCCATCACGCATTGATGTAGATAAGCCAAGTATGCCTACTGCAGTACTGCTTCCAATTATGGGGCCAAATAAATGAAGTAGCTATAACGGCACACAAACAAAACCTGCCTTACCGCCTTATGAAGATATGCTAACAGTTTAGATACCGGTAAACTGACTACTTTTAAAGCCTAGCTGTATGTGAACATTATTTAGGCTGACTTTGATTAAAATTAAAGTGATAAGTAGTCAAACTCCAGTGCAAAAGCATTCTACGCCTCAGTATACTATGATAGGTAGGCCTACATCTGGTACCCGGTACCGATTGTAGTGAGTTAAAAACATAAACTGAAAGTTTATATATTGTTAGTATACCGGTACATAGCAGCCCCCCAAGGGAGGCCAATTTTTAAAAGCGTCTATAGCATTATAATAAACCGATGTAGGTCAGGTCAGGTATTCTAGGTCATTGATCAAGAAAACTTGCCACCTCCATGCAGCATAAAGGAGGTGCCACCTGTAGCTGCATAGACCCTCTTACTAGGGCAAATCTGATCCTGTAATTAGGACCCCCTTCGTTCTGGGATAAGGACGCCCTTGGTCCTGGATTAAGGACCCATATACTTGGCTGCAGGGATGGTGAGCTACCAATGGCTGGTCAGGAGTAGAGTGTTCTCATGTCCACTCTGAGAGCACTTCACTGCGACCTGCACCTGGCAGCAAGGGTACAGGGCATGACCCAGCAGATGAGCTGCAACAGCCAATGGTGGGTCATGTGCGCCAGAGTAGATATGGGGATGGCAAACCAGGGTGTGGTATTTGCCCCGAGAGCTGACACGGCAAAAAAGTACCCCCAAACCCCCACTATGGATTACATTAGCAATGCGGAGGTCCGGCCACTAGAGACCAGTGGAATTACCGGACACAATTGGCCGCACAGGCGTCAGTTAACTCCTGACCGGCTGCCTGTCTCACCCCCTACTGGAGAGAGAGCAGCCAACAATTCTTTGAGTCCCTTTCCTGATGACCTTTCTGGCCCAAACCCTGGGTCACCAGGGAGGCCAGATTGTAATGGGGAGAGGGATTCTGGAGTTGGAGGCTACTCTCATGTTCCACCCCGACTTTTTATAAGTTGGTGCCAGTTCCCAAGAAAGGCAACCTAACACTCTATGGTTCTTTTCGGGGAATCTCATTGATCTCGATTGCTGCAAAGCTATACAATAGGATTGTATTAAATCGCATCAGGGATCCCATTGAGAGACTGCTCCGTGGAAATCAGAATGGGTTCCGTAAAGGTCGTGGGACCATGGAGCCCATTTTGGCACTTAGAAGGATAATTGAAGAATTATCAAAAAAGAAAGACAGGCATCTGGCTGTTATCTTTGTTGACTTCTTCAAGGCCTTTGAATCAGTCTCTCGCTCACGTATGTTCAGCATACTTTCATTAATGGGATTCCTGATGAAATTATTGCAGCAACAGATCAGTATACGATGGCTCGACAACATTTGTGTCGACTGTTGACGGTGACACAGAACCATTTGAAGTGTTATGGGGCGTCCTCCAAGGAGACACACTTGCACCATTCTTGTTCATTATTGTGGTTGACTATGTTCTACGCATGTCCTTAGATCATCATAATGATGATGGGGTGATGATAACACCAACTACTGGCTCCAGAAGTCGAGGAAATCCTGCCAAGTACCTAACTGATCTAGACTTTGCTGATGACTTAGGAGTACTCTCAGAATCATTAGAGGGAGCCCAACGGCTCCTCAGCTCATTAGAACATGCTGCTTCTAGTGTTTGTCTTTTTATTAACTCCAGAAAGACCAAAATTTTGACAGTTAACTTTGAAAGTCCTCAGCAAGTCTCTGATCGGATGAGCATAAGCTCAAAGGATGGTATGCTTGAGCATGTGGACGACTTCTGTTACCTGGGATCATGGATCCGGAAGTCAGGTAAGGACCTTCGAATACGTAAGGGAAAGGCATGGGCAGCCTTGAATAGGCTTTCCAGGATTTGGAAGTCACCGAGAATTAATCGGAAACTTAAGGTCCGATTATTTAGAGCAGCAGTAGTTCCAGTACTCCTCTACGGGAGTCCATGCTGGGTTCTAACTGCTGAGGACACCAAATCTCTGGATGGCACATTCACAAGAATGCTACGCCAGGTTCATTGTGTTAAGTACAATGCACACATCTCCAACCAGACACTATATAACATTGGACGTGTCTCATTGGTTCCCCCAAGCTTGACACTAGAACAAAATCGCCTCCGCTTTGCAGGACATTGCTTTCGCCGTGAGGACCAGCCAGTGCATAATCTTGTACTTTGGCAGCCTCATGGAGGAATAAGCATGGTGGACAGCCCATGACTTTCTTGAGACGCATCTTAAAGGACACTGGTCTTGAAGATGCGGATGATCTAGCAAATGTCATGGGTGATAGGGAGTTGTGGCGGTGCAATTTTGTTGACAAGCCGGCACAGCATTCTTAAAAATGCAGCTGCAATGCAGCATGCCGATCCTAGTAGTAGTAGTACTATTTTTGTGTTTCCAATAGATACTTGAAGCATTCAGCTATCCACTCATAACTAAATTTTTACTCTCGACCCACGTCTGGTATTTCTGGATCTCGTTGACATCTTCAGCAGCTACCATAAGTCTGTCCCCACCTTCGTGTTCTGCCCCCCCCCCCCCCCCCCCCCCGTCCCCTCTGGGTCTGCAGTTGCGCGTCCCCTCACCCCCACTGGGTCAGCGGTGCCCCACTGTGTGCCCCCTCAGGTCCCTCTGGAAAATGTGTTTGATTTGGGGGCAAATTTATTTATTTTGGCGAAAATGTATTCTTTTGTTTTGCGAAAATTTGTAATTATTTCGGGGGTTTTGTCATTTATTTTGGGCTAATAATTGGTTTTGGGGAGCATTTATTTATTTTGGTATTGAAAAATTGTTTTTGGTGTTGAACAATTTGTTTTGGTGTTTGAATACTTTTATTTGGGGTGACTTTATTTTATTTGGTGTTGAATAATTTTTTTTGGGGTCATATTATTTAATTTGGTGTAAAATAATTTTTTTTGGTGAAATTTTCATCAATTTTGGGATTACTTTAATTGGTAACTCATTTTGGTACTCATTTTGGTGCATCTCTCACAGTTCGTCTCTCTCATTCACCCTAAATACTTTAATTATCTCACAAAATTATTTACAGTTTTATGGTAATATTGGTACTATGGTTTTATGGTATTATGGTCCTCCACCATTGACTACATACGCTCGTAGAACCAGAATAGGATGGTTCTGTACCGGTACATCTATGAAAACTCTAAACGAAAGAAGAAAGCAGAAAGAAGAAAAGAGACACAATCTGAACTAACCACATTCATTCGGAAGTTATTAGGTAGTCATTACATCCGTTCACAAAAACCCATCAGGATCATGGAAGCGGAGAGTTTCGCGGAGGGAGGATCCGATTTTGGTTCAAAAATTTCAAAAATTCGGGACTATATTTCGAGAGACTCCAGCGATAACGATCTACCGACCTTCCGTTTCAACACAGATGACGCGATTATATTGATAGAATATGGAGAATACACCTGCTGTTTACTAACAGAAGTGAACCCATTAACAAACTATTACTCAGACACCGAAGAAGACAGGGATATTTTATTGCGTAAAAACATCGCCGACGCCGCTTTAACTGAGAAAATATCTAACTGGGTAGACCAACAAAAGATGGAAGAAAATTACCATGATCGCGACCTATCATCTATTGAGGAAAAACGAGCTATACAGATCCAAAATACCACCACTCGCTATATTCCTGATGAAGGTAGATATGAAACAGGGCTGCTGTGGCGCTCCAAATCGGTGAAGTTAATGAATAACCGCGTCCTAGCTGAGAAACGCTTAAGAAAACTTAAAAGACGTTTAAACGGTGATCCCAACACAACGAACAAATTTCTAAGACCATCAGCGAAGGATATGCTACAGAGGTGCCACCTAATACTCCCCATACTGATCGCACGTATTATATAACTCACCATTACGTGAAACTGCCTGATAAACCAGACAGGTTCCGAGTAGTTTTCGACGGATCAGCCCTGTACAAAGGACAATCGTTCAATTCTCAACTAATGGCCGGCCCTAACCTACTGCGTTCACTTCCAGGAATATTAATTCGTCTACGGCAATTTGATGCCGCCTTCGCCTCTGAAATCGAAGGAATTTTCCTGCAAGTCAAGGTCACGCGGGAGGATCAGGAAGGTCTGCGTTTCCTCTGGTGGCCCGGAGGAGATACTAGCAAGACACCCAAGGAGTATTGGATGACTATACAAGCCTTCGAGCTAATATCCAGCCCTTCGGACGCCTGCCACGTCGTTTCTCGCACAGCAGATGATAATAGACATTTATACGAATCTGAAGTAATTAACAACATCAAACGAAACATTTACATGGACGATAATCTACATTCTGTCCCTACTGTAGAAGAAGCCATGTCCGTCGCAAAGGGAACAGTTGATTGTCTAAAGAAAGGTGGCTTCCGCCTAACCAAGTTTACCAGCAACTCCTGGGGATTTCTATCCACCATTCCCGAAGCGGAAAGGGGTAGCAACGATTTAGACCTCAGTACAGATGATTTACCAGCAACTAAAACCCTCGGCCTAAAACACAACTGGACGATTCGCTATGCGGGGATTGTTTTCCCGTGAGTTTGGTCTGTATTTGTAGACTGTACATCTACCTCACCAGTTAGAGGCCGGGCATCCTGTTTGTTATCCTGTTAGTTAGCCTGGGCAATTGATTCGCCCAAGTATTAGAAGAGACATCAGGCTCTGCGTAGTTTTGCACTTAGTATCTGTTTATTTAGACACCCTGGACTGGGATTTCTTGTCAGATACTGTACGAGCCCGTATACGCTGCTGGATTCTACAGTAAGGTATTTTCGTTACTAGGATCCGGTAGGCGGTATACTACTGGACTTATCAGTAGGAGATACTCTTATAAATATTTAGTAGGAGTAGTATTTGTACGTTCTGATAAGTGCGTATGCACTTATCAGTAGGAGAATACTTTCTAATTCTAGTATTAGTAGAGTTGTAGAGTAATTTTTATTTTATTTGGCCAGCTATAAATAGTTAGTTAGTTTGTAATTATTTTGTCTCAGGCCGTGTGTGTTAGGGTGGATCGAATTTTGCAAATGTTGGAAATCAAAGAATGGCTAGTGCTAAAAAGAGGCACATGGGCTTTAGAAATATGCATGCAAAATATTTTTTAATTTGATTAAGTCCTTGCTCCCCCACAAAGCCTCTGAAGTTTGAAAAGTAAAATTAATTATTAATTGTTGATATTTATTACACTTTTACTGTTTTTACTGTTTTTTTTTACACTTACATTGTTACTATACACCATGCCTCCTAATAAAATGCCTCCTAATAATATATATTAAGAGTTGATAGGAAGTTATTGTTTTTCAGTGGTTAAACTATTTATTGAGTGTTATCATCTCAAATATTATTTTACATTCTACTACAAAAAGTGGGCCTGGCAGAAAATTTTAAAACACCACCACATTATAATATTACAAGAAATCTGATATGAGTTGGGGGATAACTGATAGAAGCTGGGGACAACTGATAGGAACTGGGGACAATTGATGAGCTGATACAGCCCCGTAGCCAGGATTTTAAAAGGGCGGTTCGTTTTTTTCCAAAAAAGGGCACTTTTTTAATTTGTTTTATTATTATTTTATTGTTTTATACAAATTATTTAATTTGTGGGGGGGGGGGGGGGGGGGGGATTGGTTGATCTGAAGCCCGATACCAAATGTAGGGGTCGGGGAAATGTAGAAATATGATGATGTTTGGCATGACTTGTTGTTGAATTTAGTAATGTTTAAGGTCATCGACTGAAGTCACAGAAGTCCGAACGCTTGTAGTAGATAGATTACCTCCGCGATTTTTTATACCTGGGCGCACACATAGTTTGAAAGGAGCAGATATTAAAGGATTACTTTTGGCCGATCCAATTATTGGTGATGATTTGCGAGATATCGGGATTATTATTGGCATTGATTATTATTTTGAATTTGTTGTATTGTGTATTGTGAATTTGAATTGTTGTACTCGCACAACAATTATCTAGTGTTTTATATTGCGTACCATCTGTGCTAGGTGATCGAACTATGTGTTTAATTTCCATAGGTGCAAATTATAATGTAGATAATGATAGTGAAACCAAACTAGTTTTTGCGACAATTTTGCCGCCCTCCCCTGTCCTGCTGCCTCAGTGCTGTTATGGTTTGTAAAATTGAGGAACATTTAATGTAGTTGTTGACAAACGTCAATTATGTGTGTCTGCAGAGCCGATAGGCGATAAGTATAGTGCAGTGTGAAGTTTTGTAGTGAATGTAAATATGTGGGAAATTATGAAAGTGTCCACTCGCTTTGCTCGCTTTTACTGGTAGTTTACAGAGAAACTGCATGAATTATAGAATATGCTTGGGAAAATTGCAAAATACAAGAAACTTTTTAAGTTGATTTTCAACTCGAGGTTTAGACTTTCATTCTGCCATTGTGGTAACGGCATAACAGTTACAGGGTTACAACTGCTCTATAGTTGTTCCAATAAAGTCACAAATCAGCGGTTCGCAGGACATTGGCGAGGCGCGCAGAAAAACTGTCAGACTGTATTTTACCGAAAAAAATGTATGTACAACCAGATAAAATAATATTTCACATTTCGAACAACATGAAACATTCTGAAATATTCCTATATTCTAGCACTTCTGCACTTATGCATATCTTATTATTAGTAAATATGTAATAGGTCTACATAGTTATCTTAGGACAGTATTTATATTTGTATGTTAATAATACAGCAACATGGGTAGATTGCATAAATTTTAGGGGCGAATTATGGAATGGAAGTGAACTTACCTGATTTATAATACCTTATTAACCTTAACAAAATGTAAATTTTTATGTAAAATAATGTTTTAAAATAATGTTTAAATATGGTAGGCCTATAGTAAAAAATAAAATTAAAAAATATTTTTCCAGGATTTTTTAAAGTTACATACCGTATTTACTCGAATAAACGCCCCCTCGAATAAACGCCCCCTCGAATAAACGCCCACTCGAATAAACGCCCCCTCGAATTAACGCCCCCCCGAATTAACGCCCCCCTTACCATCAAATTAGCAACTTAAACGCCTTCCCCGAATAAACGCCTCGGCGTTTAATAATATTACAATGTGGGACGAGCCACGATTTGTGAGAGAAGCCTCTAGCACATAATTGTCATTAATATATAGGGCCAAATGTTATCTCACTGACATTGTTGAGAGTTAACTGAATGTTAGAACTGAACGCCTTACCCGAATAAACGCCCCCCTCGAATAAACGCCTCCCCAATTGGCAATTTATAAACTTAAACACCCGAGGCTCTTATTTAAAGAAATACGGAATATATAATATATTTTATTTAAAATAAAAATATTATTACGAAACTATGTCGATACGCTTATAATACCATATCCATCCAGTAGTGTCCATAGTAGTACCGTAACCAGTAGTGTCCATATTATAGTACCACATCCAGTAGTGTCCATAGTAGTACCGTAACCAGTAGTGTCCATGTTATAGTACCAAATTTAGTAGTGTCCATAGTAGTACCGTATCCATTAGTGTCCATATTAATTATAGTACCATGTCCAGTAGTGTCCATAGCAGTACCGTAACCAGTAGTGTCCATAGTAGTACCGTAACCAGTAGTGTCCATAGTAGTACCATATCCAGTAGTGTCCGTAGTAGTACCGTAACCACTAGTGTCCATATTTTAGTACCAAATCTAGTAGTGTCCATAGTAGTACCGTAACCAGTAGTGTCCATATCATAGTACAATATCCAGTAGTTTCCATAGTAGTACTGTAACCAGTAGTGTCCATAGTATAGTATTAAATCTAGTAGTGTCCATAGTAGTACCGTAACCAGTAGTGTCCATAGTAGTACCGTAACCAGTAGTGTCCATATTATAGTACCAAATCTCGTAGTGTCCATAGTAGTACCGTATCCAGTAGTGTCCATATTAATTATAGTACCATGTCCAGTAGTGTCCATAGTAGTACCGTAACCAGTAGTGTCCATATTATAGTACCAAATCTCGTAGTGTCCATAGTAGTACCGTATCCAGTAGTGTCCATATTATAGTACCAAATCTCATAATGTCCATAGTAGTATCGTAACCACTAGTGTCCATATTATAGTCGGATTGGTCGCACGATGGAGGTTTGTTGCGCGAGTTGTCCCTGGAGCAATGGAGTTCTTCGTTAAACTCGAGGAATCCGTCGTTCAGTTCCTACAGGGATTTACAAACCGCCCCAGTATATCGTCCTCGGAACGCGAACTGTTCTCGCTACCGGTGCGCCATGGAGGATTGGCCATCCCAACACCTACAGACCTAGAACGTGAACACAATAATTCTAGGTGGATTTGTGAACCGTACACCAACCTCGAAACACCGGAAGCCATAAAGAAGTCGCAGCGACAGATCGCAACCAGAATAAAGGCCAGCGCCGTGGAACAACTCAAAATTAAAGTAGAAACAGCCAGCAGCCATTTACCTGTACATCAACAGAAGTTGAGGGAGTTGGTTGCTGAACCCGGGGCCTCGGCCTGGCTAAACGCGCGTCCAATAACCCTCCTCGACACCTATCTCAGTAAGGAGGAGTTTCGTGATGCCTTGTGTCTACGTTATGGGTGGCAACCCGATTCGCTTCCCGCCCGTTGTGCCTGTGGGACAAGATTTTCAACCAACCATGTCTTGTCCTGTCCCACCGGCGGTTATCCGTCGATTCGGCACAACGAACTGCGGGATTTCGTCGCCTCCACCCTAACGGAAGTTGCCCACAACGTCACCATCGAGCCGCACCTGCAGCCAATTACCGGCGAGCAGTTTAACCGCGCGTCCACCTCCATTGACCAACAAGCCCGGCTGGATGTCTCAGTTTCCGGTTTCTGGGGGAGTCGATTCCAGAAGACGTTTATTGACGTCTCAGTTTTCAATCCCCTCGCCCCAACGAACGCAGCTATGGAACTCAACGCCGCCCATCAGTTCCACGAGAACCGGAAACGGAACAAATATCAGGAACGGATCAGGGAGGTCGAACTCGCGACGTTTACACCCCTCATATTTTCATCGTTGGGGGGTATCTCGCCCACTACAACGCTGTTTGTGAAGCATCTCGCTTCCAAGTTGGCGGAACGTCGCGAGACGCCATATAGCGAATGTGTGAACTGGGTGCGACGGCAACTCAGTTTCGCCTTGCTGAGGGCCTCGCTCATGTGCGTCCGCGGCTCTAGGTCTGCCCGTAAACGCCCAGCAGGCACATATCAGGACATCGCCCAAGCCTCCATCCGGTTGGCAAATGCTGATACAAGAATAAACTAATTTTGAAATTCCCGCTAAGCCAAGCAACATTGTACAGTAGCCTGGTGGTGGGTGAGGTTTTTCTTATTTTTTATAACTTTTATGTGTCTTTTTATATATTTTTCAAGTTTGTCAATAAAAATAAAAAAAGCACTAAGCAGCCAAAAAAAAAAAAAAAAAAAAATAGTACCAAATCCATCTAGTAGTGTCCATAGTAGTACCGTAACCTGAGTGTCAGTATTATAGTACAAAATCTCATAGTGTCCATAGTAGTACCGTAACCACTAGTGTCCATATTATAGTACCAAATCTAGTAGTGTCCATAGTAGTACCGTAACCAGTAGTGTCCATATTATAGTACCAAATCTAGTAGTGTTCATAGTAGTACCATAACCAGTAGTGTCCATATTATAGAAACAAATCCATCTAGTAGTGTCCATAGTTGTACCGTAACCAGTAGTGTCCATAGTAGTACCGTAACCACTAGTGTCCATATTATAGTACCAATTCTAGTAGTGTCCATAGTAGTACCGTAACCACTAGTGTCCATATTATAGTACCAAATCTAGTAGTGTCCATAGTAGTACCGTAACCAGTAGTGTCAGTATTATAGTACCAAATCTCGTAGTGTCCATAGTAGTACCGTATCCAGTAGTGTCAGTATTATAATACCTAATCTCGTAGTGTCCATAGTAGTACCATAACCAGTAGTGTCAGTATTATAGTACCAAATCTCGTAGTGTCCATAGTAGTACCGTAACCACTAGTGTCCATATTATAGTACCAAATCTAGTAGTGTCCATAGTAGTACCGTAACCAGTAGTGTCCATATTATAGTACCAAATCTAGTAGTGTCCATAGTAGTACCGTAACCAGTAGTGTCCATATTATAGTACAAATCCATCTAGTAGTGTCCATAGTAGTACCGTAATCAGTAGTGTCAGTATTATAGTACCAAATCTCGTAGTGTCCATAGTAGTACCAAATCTAGTAGTGTCCATAGTAGTACCGTAACCAGTAGTGTCCATAGTAGTACCGTAATCAGTAGTGTCCATATCATAGTACCATATCCAGTAGTGTCCATAGTAGTACTGTAACCCATATTATAGTACCAAATCTAGTAGTGTCCATAGTAGTACCGTAACCAGTAGTGTCCATATTATAGTACCATATCCATCTAGCAGTGTCCATAATATAGTACCAAATCTAGTAGTGTCCATAGTATTACCGTAACCACTAGTGTCCATATTATAGTACCAAATCTAGTAGAGTCCATAGTAGTACCGTAACCAGTAGTGTCCATATTATAGTACCAAATCTAGTAGTGGGGGAATTCGAACAATAAAACAACATTGTAGTTTTATACGCCCGTTTGATATTTAATTAAAACTAATAATAACTCGTTCGACGTTACTCCAATCAAGAAACGCGGTCCGTGGCTTGTCGACACCCCTATGGGAATGGATCTGAACGGGGAAGTGGAGGGGCTGGGCACAAGGTTGGCGGCGGTCTCCATAGGTATCCCGGACACGGGGGATTCAAACGTGGCGAGAAGGTTATTCCGGAATGCGAGTGTTGAACCCCAACCCCCGGGGTACGTAGGAAGTACGAGTATACCCATCGAACAGCCCACCCGGGATGGGGAGGACGTCCTAACCGGATTCGGGTCTGCTACACCAAAGAGAACTGGCACCCCAACTAGATACGTTAAGAGAGTCAAGTTTATGGAGCCGATGGGACGACGAATACCGGGACATGAGAAAGAAAACTCGAGGATCGAGGTCGCTCCGTTGATCTACAAACCAATGACGGTACCCGCCAGATGGAGGTACGTTGCTCCAGTGAGTGAGGACCCCGCCACTGAGGCGGTGATAGGCGAGTTACACAGGTCCATCGAACGCGAGGTTCGGAGTTTAAGGACCACGAAGAGAGCTACGAGGAACCTCTCAGAGGAGCAGAGTAAAATCTTACGGGAAATAAAGAAGAAGAAAGCAATCGCGATTGTACGAGGTGATAAAATCGGAAATGTAATAATCGTAGATGAGCGAATTAAACATAAGGAAATCGGTAGGATACTGGCCGAAAAAGAAACATATCAGGAACTCCCATGGGACCCCACCAGCAAGTACATAGCAGATTTAAAGAAAACTATTCGGGATATGGATCTGGCAGATGGACCGTTGAACTTACGTTGACTTTCTAGTCATGAAACGGCCAACGATGGGGAATGTATACCCGTTGTTTAAAGACCACAAGGACATCGACCAGTGGATTGTTTGGGAGAAAGAGGACAATGACGAGGATGGGTTCGACACCGTCGCACCTAAAGCAAGGCTGATCGCATCCACAGCGGGGACATCGGTTGAGCGCCCAGCGAAACTGTTGAACTCGTGGATACAACCGCTGCTCGGTAGGATGCCCCACTGTGCCAGGGATTCATATTCCATAAAGGAATCCATCCCGAGTGACACTTACCCAGAGTTGACGGTCATGTCCCTCGATGTTATCGACATGTACCCGTCGATCACGTTTGACATAGCCGTGGAAGCCGTTACGGCGGCAGTTAAAGAGAACCCCGACTTAGTAGAACGAACAGGGATTGACGTACAACAGATTATTTTACTATTAAAGTATGTAATCACTCACACATATTTTGAGTTTAATAAGGTTGTTTACGTATTGATAAAGGGGCTCGGGATGGGTGTCCCAGCGGGTAAGGCGATTGCCGTACTAGCAGTCCATCGTATACACACACACACGTCAGTTTAATATCACTGTATGGTGCAATATTTTTTCAAACATTCGTGGACGACGGTCTGTCCATTTTTGATCATACTGTGCCGGACTTAGTAGAATATAGTATTAGGGAGGATTACAACACTGCCTGTGCGTCTGTTTATGGGGTAAATAGTGTTAAATTCATGTTTGAATTTTCCAGTACCGGTACAGTATTTTTGGATATGGAACTGTATAGGAACAGTGAAGGGAAGATCGGCACAAAAGTGCACTTTAAACCGTTGTCAAGGAAACTACCGATCCCGTTTCATAGCAACCACGATACACAGTTGTTGAAATCGGTGGCCAGAGGCCAACTGTTGAGATTCTGGCGGCTTACAGGGGGTGGATTTAATTATGAGTGTGCGCGAGATAGGTACCTTACCGACCTATGGGTTTCCGGATATCCGGTAGAGTTCCTTGAACGTATACAGGGTGCATGTTGGGAAAGTAAATCGAGGGTACTGGTAAGCTGGAAGGATGATGATGTGACATGATGTTATTTAGCGATAGACGGGAGGTTTAACCCTATTAGTACCGGGCTATAAAATGTTGTACAAATACCTGTAAAATCTACAAATATTTACGAAAACGTCTGATTTTTTGTTTGTACGTAGGTATCACTTGTCTGGATCCGACCGAAAAAAAATTTTCGAAAAAATGTACAGGGGTGGTTATAGTGCAGCACCAAAATTACAAGTAGTGCACAATTTTCACCAAATTTGAAAGTTACATTTTCGGCTAATTATTTTTCAATACAGGTTTTCTGGGGTGCAAAATACATTGGAAAATATTAAAAAATTATATGATTACTATAAATGGCTGTTTAGTCCTCTCTGCGTAGGAAAAAAATGAAAAAAACAAGTAACCAGCACTTTTCAGTTAGAACACAAAATTTTTAATTCACTTATACGATGCTATAAATTAACATTTTCAGGTTTTTGAAGGCGCTGATTCTAATGGAATACATTTCTAATATGCCAGATCATTGCTACTTGTTTTTCGGCGTAATTTGGCAAATTTTGGTGCTAGCTATGCTAACTGTAAATGAGGTATCTGGTCGGAAAAGTTCTGCAAAGGGGCGCCTCAAAGCCGATAGTCCTGAAGAACGTGTTGGGAAGTGGAAAAATCTCGAGGTCAGCCCTACAAGGAAAATATATGACAAGACACTACCTATAGAAACAGGGGACTTCACACCTGCCGAACTCCAAAGAAGCATTAAAAGCATGTCCAATAATAAAGCGAGTGGATTAGATGAAATCCCAGCGGAGGTATGGAAAACCGGAGTGCTAAATAGACCATTATTGAATGTTTGCAACCGGATGTTAAAAGGGGAAAAGCCACCACCAATTTGGACTAAAGGTCAACTAAAGCCTCTCCCCAAGAAAGGAGACCTCGGCATACCAACAAACTATCGTGGGATCTGTCTGCTTGTGGTAGCTGCCAAAATATACAATAAAATGATTCTATATAGGATTAGGCCTCACATAGAGAAACTACTGCGTAAGAGCCAAAACGGATTTCGACCAAGTAGATCAACAATAGCTCAGATACTTGCACTACGGAGACTGATTGAAGGAATTAAGTCAAAGAATCTCCCCGCAGTCATGACTTTTGTGGACTTCAAGAAGGCATTCGACTCCATCCATAGAGGTAAAATGCTTGAAATCCTAAGAGCTTATGGAATACCAGAAGTAATTGTTGCTGGCATTGGATTGTTATATTGTGACACAGAAGCGCAGGTACTCTCACCAGACGGTGAAACTGAGTTTTTCTCAATCCTGGCTGGCGTACTGCAAGGTGACACATTATCACCATTACTATTTGTAATTGTGCTGGATTACGCAATGAGGACGGCCACAAAGGGTGAAGATCTGGGATTCACACTTCAAGAACGCAGAAGTAGTAGATATCCGGCAACTACAGTCACAGACACCGACTTTGCGGATGACATCGCCCTGCTCTCTAATACGCTAGCAGATGCACAGCTTCTACTAAATAAAGTGGAGAGGGCTGCTAAGGAGGTTGGATTGCATATAAATGCTACCAAGACCGAATTCATGACCTTTAATGTTGATGGAAACTTGACAACCATTGATAATAATCAACTAAGGAAGGTCGATGACTTCCAGTACCTTGGATCATGGATAGAGAGTAGCAAAAAGGTCATAGAAGTTAGGAAAGCAAAGGCTTGGGTAGCTCTATCAAAAATGGATACCATCTGGAAATCAGATCTCTCCAGGCACCTGAAGACTAAGTTCTTTTGAGCCACAGTGGAAAGTGTATTTTTATACGGGGGTGAGACCTGGACGCTGACTAAATCACTTGAACAACGAATTGATGGTTGCTACACAAGACTACTAAGGGCAGCCCTAAACATCAGCAGGAGACAACACATGACAAACGCCGAGCTTTATGGTACAATACCACCTGTATCAACCACCCTCCGTGAAGGCAGATTAAGATTCAGTGGGCACTGCTGGCGAAGTAAAGACGAGGTCATACCAGATCTACTTCTCTGGCAACCAACTCATGGAAAGCGTAGTCGTGGACGACCTGCCATAACATATATAGATCAACTTGAAAGGGATACTGAACTTGGGAGAAACGAAATTGCGACAACTATGGAGAATCGGGAAGCCTGGAAGGATCTCATTTCCACTGTCCGAGTTCGCTCGACCTAGTAGTAGTAGTTGGTGCTAGCACCAAATTTCATACCCATCACCAAAAAGTACAAGTTTGCGATGTCCAGTGCTGTTTTTATTGATTCCATCGGATTCAGGACCCTCATAAACCCGTATAACGCAAGAAACAAGGTGATACTATCTACTTATCAATTTGCATATTTTCCAAAATTTGGTGCTCGCACAACAATTTTCACCCACCGGCGGCAAATACAACTTTGAGAACTCTTATTAAATTTTTACTGATTCCATTGAATTCAGAACCATCACAAACCCGTATAACGCAAGAAACAAGGTGACACAATCAATTGATATATTTGATGGATTTCAAAATTTGGTGCTAGCACCACATTTTGCACCCACATCCGAAAAATACAAGTTTGAGATGTCTAGTTCGATAATTATATTTTCAATTGAATTCAGAACAGCCATAAACCTCTAAAACGCAAGAAATAAATTGTCACAAGCAATTTTATCTATTGAATGGATTTTCAAAATTTCGTGCTAGCACCAAAATTTGCACACAGCACCGAAAAATACAAGTTTGATACGATTGGTGCAACTCGTATATATTTCATCGAATCTAGAAACCCAACAAACCCCAATTGCGTAAAAAACAAGTTTCAAACGATCAATTTACAAAATTGACTTATTTCAAAATTTGGTGCCGGCACCAAAATTTGGCACCCACCGAAAAAAACAAGTTTGAAATTTCTAAATCAATTTATATGAATTCCATCAAATTTCTAACACCAAAAAACCAATGTAAATCAAAAATAGAGATGTTGCAATTCATATTTAATGAAATGTAATTTTCAAAAAACGTCTCAAAAAAAAGTGCCAAAAGTAGGGTTAAAAAATGGTGCTATAACTCGAAAAGTACCCAATATTTTTGAAAACAGTTTTCACTACTAGGAAGACAATAGATTTTTAGGAAAAGTCGTAAAATTTCAGATTCCCAACTGCGTTTGTTTCAGAATTATAATAAAAAAACCACGGGGGGGGGGGGGGGTCATATAAGTTTAATAGGGTTAAGTCCTGCACTAAGAAGGTGCTTAGCAGGAACAAGGCAGAGTTAGGCAGGAACCAACTCCAAGTAGCGGTAACCAGTAAAGGAGGGTTGAACATAGGTCACTCGCTGGTGGTAAAGCGTGAGCGCCTTGAAGAGAGGGGAAACCGATCCTGTAACCGTAAATGTCTCACGTGTCCGCACATGTACGACCTACAGGTTCTACCATGGGGGGAACGGGTCAGGGGCTCGTTTAACTGTAGGTCAGCCAACATACTGTACATAATCACCTGTAAGGACCACCCACGGGGCTTTTACATAGGACAGACAGAACAGGAACTGCGGGAGAGAATGAACAAGCACAGATCGATTATCAACGCGTATAGGAAACACCCCCCAATTGACTACACTGAGTTGTCCGAGTATTTACTGTGTGAGCACTTTCGCTGGTGCCCGTGGGGCAGCTTTCAGATCTCAACGTTCAGCCAGTTCAGATCAAACAAGACTAGGATCCACGCGGAAGCCAACTGCATTTTCCAGTTTAGACCCCCGTGGAACAAGGGCAGACCGGCTGTCTGATGGAAGTAAGGTCCAGATATGCCGCACGGCCTACATACAGTACGTGATTACATATAATATGTTTGTGGATATTTTGTGTTCGCGCTTTCAGACCTTTAGCAGTTTAACCTGCCAAATTTAGGTGTCTTCTAGGTTATAAATCGACTTTAGCCTATGACGAGTATTTGATACACTACATTAGCCGAAGCCAGTCTATGCGCGACCATTCACCCGCTGGATATACCCGGGAGACTGGATTCGGAAGCTCTGACCTTATTGCGGTGTAGGCCTACTGTATTATTCGACTGATCGTTAATATATAATCTCTGACAAATATTTTATTCACTTTCGGGAAATATCAACAGTTCCTTTAGGACGTGGCGCTCTAAGTATGTAAACAGAGTTATGACTTACACTAATCACAACAGGATGGCTATTGATTCACGTATAAAGCGCATTCTTTAGGAGATGCTTTGTTATCTATCACAATCATGCACACTACCGCACAATGCTGCACACTGATCTGCCGACCTTCACTAATTTTAGTCACATATAAAGAGAACAGCAACCGACACATGTAGTGCCTATGAAATAGCATTAGATTCACTCCAAAACCAATATAATGTAAGTCGCAATTGCTATATGTAACCTGTCTCTTACCTTCAGTATATCAAGAAGATTGGGGTTTTATAATTATTTATCGATATTATCCAAATATAATAATATTCCATCAACTGATATAATTAATAACCGACAGTAAATAGCAGTAAAATAATGCGGTGTTTGTAGGTGACAATATGATTTGATTTGAGTCTGATGTTGCGTGTTGTGGTTTGGTTTGATAACAGTTATACATTTCTATGATCAAAGCCTACTAATGTTTGGCTAAAGCCTGAAACATAGAATCATTCCAAAGCCGGTGTTCTGGCATCAGGAAAAAAGGTATAAACCGTAATGCATTGCACGATTTCCCGGAGGTTTCTGTACAAATAACATGAGAATCGCTCTGATTGGTTGAGCGAACAAAGAAACAAAGGAAAAGTTACACGTGTACATATCAGCTGTGAGATGTCGTCATGGTAACTACACTGTATCAAGAGGATTTTGGCTTATTGCGACATAAAATCGCTAGTTATGTCCGCTAAAGTACACATACAGAAGAAATGGCTTTTTATGTCCACTAAAACACCGGTACAGTAAGGAAACGGCTTTTTATGTCCGTTAAAATGCCTACAGAGTACTTTGCGGGAAAATAACCAGCTAATTCCGCAAAAGCCTTTACACCGCTCCCAGAAAATGGGATTTAATTCTATAAAATATAAAAAATCACAGTTTCTAAAATATAAAAATACTCTAAACAGTTAGTCTTTCTTACGCGGACAGCGTTTACGCAGTTTTTTGAGGCTAGCAAGAGTCCTTTTCTCTTTGGGGCGAGCCACTTTACTAGGAGGGCTATAACTCCTGGGTGAAGGGTGCAATACATTGCATCAGAAGGTTTAGGATTACGATCGGTGTATCCGCCGGTCGAGGTACCTGGTTGATCGATATCAACTTCAGTGGAGCGAGGTCTAATGGCCTTTAGGGCACGTCTTAGGACAGCAGCTCCTACTGGTCCCTGACGAGTCGTCTGGACAATAGCGGTAGGTGGACCGTGAGTGGTGAGAAACTTCCTCGGTTTAATGGTTCTTTCCAGCTCGCGTTCTCGGGCTCGATATTCATAGGGCCGTCGAGATACTTCCTGTAACTCAGGGTGCGAGTTGATAAATAAATCGCCATACTCAGGGTCTTGACGGATGAAATTGATCAAATGGTATGAATTAATATCGTTAGGATTGACGTTCCTGAGATATTTTCGAACAAATTTGGTGGAAATACACTCACCAACACGCTTCATTAGTTCGTAACTCGGTGTGCGTGTTTTTTGTTCAACAGACGCGAATAGATAAGGATGGAACGCGTAAACTCCCTTGTAGGCGCGTCGAGGGTAATAGCGATGGTGTGACTCATAATGTAAATCCGCATTCGCTTGCCAAGCTCGGATGTAGCGCAGGGTAATCATCTCATCTACGTTTTCCAGATCGCGGTTAAAAGGACAATCATAACTGGCATGTCCTTTAAGTTGACAGTGGTGGCATTGAGTCATAAATTGGGGGCAGACTGCAAAAATGTGCGAGTTATTGAGTCTGCAATACGCACAATAGATCTCCATCATTGGTTGTTCATGGAAATAGGAGCAGGGTACGTCTGAGTCCATAGGGGTGAAATGATCTCTCGATGCGCATAATCGGCAAAGTTTTCGAGAAACATAGTTGGCGTGCCGATAATCGTATGCGGTGAGACATTGTGGACCTTGATACCATTCCAAGACGTAGTCGTTATCGCTGCTCCGGGGCGCTGTAGGCTGAATCTTCTCAGATTCTAAGCATATTGGTTCGTCTTCCAATTGCATAGCTGAGGTAGGTGCGGCTGTCTCCGCAAGCGAACCCACTGTTTGAACTTCCACGACAGAATAACCCGTGGGTATTCGAGGTCTTTGTATAACAGATGAATGTAAGTTCTGTATACAAACATCCTTGAAAAGGGCGAATCCCGCGCTGTCTAACTTCTCCGCAGCTGAATCTCTTAGGCTGAGTTTGGTCAGAGCGCGCTCCTTGAACTGACTATCAACGTTACGGAACGGAGTCAGAAAGCGCCTGAAACATTCGAAGCGAATGAATTTATTGTGTTCATCTAGCTTGGCGAGTTTGGTTCCAAGTATTAAGGGATGGGCGCGTATGGTACGACTGCACACATCGGCTAGCCAACCGGCAAGTGCGGCGTTTTCAAAGATCGTGTATATAGCTAAGGAGGGACGAAGTGGAACACTCATAAAGCTATACACGGCGCCAGGTGCAGTCAATGGTCCATCAAAGTATAATCGAGAATAATGATCTCCATATACTTGTTGGTAGTTGATAGGATTTCCAACCTTGAAATTCCATCCGTATTCTTGAAAGGCAAGATGTCCGATGGAGGTTCGTTGTACTTTAGTAACGCCGCTGGGTGTATTTGCGTACATAGTGCGGAAGAAACCTCGGCCTTCTGCCCAGGGAGCAATCAGCTGGGTATCGACGAAGGGGTATGGAATGTTCTCCATGTTCCGAAAGTCGTTTTTGAGATCTCCATAAACAGCTGAGCCGATTTTAAGGATTCTTTCGTTAAACAACATCTCGAGCACGGGCTGGGGTAACATCGATCCATCGATACCCATGGCCGGTTTGCGCTCGGTGTCGGTGACGTAACGCTGCGCGAGTTCGAATTGTCCATGTCGGAGTTTCTTTTGTATCTCGGTAAGGGTCTCAAAAGAATAATCAATCACATTGGAACACGCTCGAGTAAATACGTGGGTAGAACCAGCTAGTCCTCGTATATGTATCATGCGCGTAGTTCCCAGTTCTCCAACCGGAACGCTACCTTCGTTATCGTAAGTGACAACTCCATACATCTCGATAACGTTAAGAGTCTCATTCCACTCTTTAGTGGCGTTTTCTAGAGTCATTCCCACTGGATGCCACAAGGTAGCGCATTCGCTAGCATTAGGTAGATCTCTATACTTTAAATATTGTGTAGTATATGTTTCTACATCTCCATATCGTTGTATTCTTTCCTCCTCGAATAACACGTCGAGATTCCAGTGTACTAATCGAGTTTTGATGAATCCATCAAGATTATACGGAGGTATTGTCTCTTTCTCTATTCTGGAAACATTATAGGGTTTTCGAAATGAGTTTACTTTGACTAACTGATCCAGATGTTTCTGCAGTTGTTCGAGTTCGACAAGATCGAGAGGATTTATTAGTGGTAGAAACCTCAGACTATGTGTAGGATCTTCCGGTTTTACCATGTAATATTGCATTAGATTGACATAATAAGGGTGATCTTTGATCCCATAAAACGAGTTCGGTAAAGGTCTAGCGCGTATGTTAACCTCGTGTACCATACGACGGACAAGATCCGCTCTATTGTCCAGAGGTTCAACTAGTATACCATTGACACGAGCGGCCTCGATTGGCGGACGTTGCAACATGGGAGCGTCAGCGATAAGATCTCGAGATCTTAGGTTGATATCAACCGGTTGAGGCTGTGCCGTGGCGAAGAGTTTGTCTCCGAAATGGGGAACCATCGAAGGATGGATGATGGTTTTAGAATAGAGATCCGTCATAAGGATTTGAGCTTCTGGCTGGGCTAAAGCGGCTTCTTCTCTCTCATCCATTTCTATGTGTTTCTCCTCGAGCTGATTTTCCTCCGCTTGTTGTTGTAAACGCTCGTCTAGGAACTCTTGTAGAGAGTAGGTTCGTCCACGTTTGATGTCTTCTTCGAGATTCTGGATTTCTCTATCGAACTGGGGTAAAACTAATTCTTTCACCGCTTGGACTTGTTGCTGCAATTTGCGTTTCTCTAAACAATCATAAGTTCCTTTTCCGATCTTCTGCCGAATAGCGTCTAACGCGTTTCGTACAACGCTCTCTTCGACTTCGGTAACGGGTTGTATCGGGGTTAAGCCGGGACGGTTGTACGGGTTAAACGGCGATATTAGATGACCGTGTCCTAATCCGGCTAGGTAGGGTTGGCGAATATCTAGAGAGCCCACTACCGGAGTGCCACCGATTAATTGTTCGGGTAACACAAGATCTTTAAATAGTGAGTACAGTTCAGGGGGATCCGTTATACTATTAGGATCAAGCGTTTGAGGTCTCACTGAGGAATGAGGAGGTCTGACCGAGTATTCCGGAACTCTGATCATCGGTTTATTTAAGGATCGTTTGAGTCGAGCGAGCGTAGGTGATACATCAAACAGGTTTCGCTCGAAACTCCCATAAGTATATCGTGTAAAACTGTGTTTAGCGCAACGTCTCCGCGGATGTTAATGTCTTTCCGTTTGCTGATTGGGTCTAGGGCATTCGTCGCAGTAATACCAAAGACGCACGTCCTGCAGGGGAAACGCGGGTGATCGTTCTCCAGTTTTACAATATTCCTCCATCTGTTCGAAGCTATCTGGGACGACAGGTAGCGGTCGATCGGCGGTAAGATACATCATAGTGAAATAGAGTCGTTTGAGTTCTATCATAGGGTCATGATGTATACCTTGAGGATATCGAGTTTCTAGATTTTGTTGACTGGCAATATTGAGATATGTTTCTCTCAGGAATTCCAGATAATCGTTGAAGTCGCTGCGTTTATCCGGCTCTTCAACGTCTTCCCTTTCGAGTCTGTTTCGAATAGAATTCTCGTGTTCTATTCTCGGTTTATCATTCCGACTCCGCTGCGTATGATATTTAAATAAAACCATTTCGCTTTCGGTGTCTACATCGTCCGTATCGTGTAAATCGATAGGATGGCCAGTAGTTAAGAAGTCCATATACGTACCATTACGATGCGTATAGCGAGCGGTGAATTTTCGATAGTCCAATTCACGAGTGAGTTGCTCCTGGGACATTGACGGTTCGATATAACGACCATCGTCCTCCGTAGTAGTTGGACCAGCGTCGCCGCGTATCAAGCTATCAACAAACGCTTGTAAAGGTAGAGTATATCGCTCCCTGATACCAAGATCATCTTCTATCAACTCAGTCATATCTGCTATATGAGTTTATCAATATTATAATGAGTTTATATTTAGGCTAGCGGGCGTCGCTGCCTACCCCTCTCTGCCCCCGGACAGTGCAAGATCCTCAGCGCCGATGTACCGTCATCGCTGTGTTTTCGCCAACGTAGTAGCTATACAACGACAACGATAACCGGTACAAGTCACTCCACTGTCCGTCCCAAAGGCTTAGATTTAATTCAGGTTCTTGCTGCAGAGTTAGGGCTACTTTCACAATTGCGACTCGCTACTGTAAACACACTTTAGTAGTAACATTCACCTATAAACGCACAAATTCCACACAACTGTCACAAATTGTACACATTCGGGCCATTTGTCCGTTAGTCAAGTGCCTTCCAGAATGCCACGTTATTATTATGTATCCTTGGATACTAGCAGTATGCTATTTATTCCCTATGCTATTCAATGGGGCAAGCTTTCTATTGTTCTTTTAACTCACTTCTAATTCTAGCGTGGTTGTTGCTATGGTGACATTATGGAAAGCTAGCGGTAGAATTAGGGTAATTCTCATGCATACAGATCTGGGATGCTATTTAATAGTAATTCTTTAATTGTCAATATCCCCTTTATACATGATTTTATGAATTTTATCGGCTATTGACTATAATATTGGAGATTCTCGCACACTAATACACTTAATAGGGTGAATCTCCGCTCCCATGATCTATTAATTATTGGAATTTTGGGAATGTTATAAATTGTATAAAAATGACAATTTATCAAATTCATTAAAATATGAATTTAAATTTATTCCCGTAAATTTTATTATTTAATATTAAATAGACACAATTTTATTCCAGAACATGTCTGGGGACTAGGATCCTTGATTCTAGGAAATTGGTAGACTAGCATTTTAAAGGATCTAAAATTTGACAGATTTTATAAATATTAATATTTAATATTTAGGATGGGCACCAGTTTATTCCAGAACTTGTCTGGGGACGTTAACCACTGATTCTAGAATTTTGTCTTTCAAGTAAATCGGTGGGTGCTGCGATATCTTAATCGACTAGAATTAAAGATGGTCAAAGGGTTTAACAGATTTATTTGCGTTGTACGCTACTGTTAAAGGGACATCACGCTACTATATGTATTACTTAATATACGGTATGAGAGCAATATCGCAAGAAGCAATGTCAGTGAGAAGAGGCAAGTCGTTTCCAAGGTCTACCCAGAGCTTGGTTTAGCCGAGACATGAGGATCTGAACTTTGCATTCCTAATACTCTACTTACCAATAATACTTGAATATAGTAGGAGCTTTATTGTACTTTAATAAGTACGGATATTTCATCTTACTGTAGTCACGTATTTATAATGTAATACGAACAGTAAGGAAAGAGAAAAAAGAATTATTTCTCGCCGTCGCACTAAATATATAATATATAAGTAATTAAGTAATAAACGCGAATATATATATGGCACTAATCTATTAAATAATCGCTAAAATAACATTCTACTAAATAAAATTAAAGAAAACGATTATAATAAAATTACATAATAATACATACATAAATATAAAATAATAAGAATATATGAAATAATATAGTCACACACCCACTCCAGACGCTGTTATGTTGGGGAGTCCCTAGATGTTTGTTGGATCAGGTAGGTGGTCGTGGGAAGAGTATCTTGCCTTCCATAGTTTCCGGAGAGTTCTCGGTCTCTTTCCAGTAAACATAAACGGCCAACTGGGCGATTGAGCTGCTGTGTCTCGAAGACAATTCCCGGTTTCTTAAAGTTACGTCGCATGATGACGAGTTCTACCGATCGCACCAAACCATCATCCGAGATGTGAGTCTCCATGATACGACCTGTCTGCCACCGCTTACGTGGAAGATCTGAATCCACAATAAGGACCATGTCTCCAGCGCTGACGTTTTCTTGCTGCGCAAACCACTTAGTTCGAAGTTGTAGCGTGGGCAGATAATGTTTTTCCAAATGGTCAGCGAAACGACGGGATAACAACTGCATAAGTTGCCAAGTTTGTCGGCAGTATTCGTCTCCGTCTGTGATTTCCGATCGTGGGAGCATGGCTACAAGTTTCTTCAGTAGGAAGTGCGCGGGTGTTAGCGCTTCCAGGGAATCGGGACTCGATGAGACTGGCATAAGCGGTCTCTCGTTGAGATAGGCGGCGATTTCCTCCATTAACGTCCGCAAAAGTTCGTCGGTGAGATACGCGCGGCACGGCACTATAAAGTGAAATGCGGTCTTCACGCTCCTGATTAATCTCTCCCAACTTCCTCCCCACCAAGGGGCGTTGGCGGCGTTGAAGGTCCAGCTAGACGCTGTTACCCTTAGCTGATCGTCCACCTGTCTTTGGTTCCAATCTTTGACGTAAACCTTGATTTCATTGTTGGCACCAATGAAGTTCGTTCCCTTATCAGATCTCATCGTGTTACTAGTTCCAAAGCGAGCGATCTGTCGTCGTAAGCTCAATAGGAAGCTGTTGGTAGATAAATCGTTCACCATATCAAGATGGATAGCTCTACAAGTCATACAAACAAAGATGACACACCATCTCTTGACTATAGTCCTAGCACGATATACTTCAATAGGGCCAAATAAATCTACACCGGTATTAGTAAAGGGTGGTTCATAGAAGCTTACTCGTTCCCTAGGTAATTCTGCCTCTCGCTGTGTTAAAGGCCTACTGAATGCTTTCCTACAGGGTATGCAGTTCCCAAGAACTTGGTTCAGAGCTCTATGGGGTTTATAAAAATAATAGCGAGTTCGAATTTCGCTAAGAACTCGTTCTCTACCAGCATGATAAAGTTTGCTGTGAACATCTACAATCATCTTGATTTGTATTTCAAGATTTCTAATGAGTATGGGAAACTTAGTGTCAAAGGATAATGGAGCGTTAGTTAGTCTTCCTCCAACACGTATTAACCCATCTATCATTGTGCTAGAGAAACGATCCCTTAAGCGCATCTGTGGATTTCTCAACAACAGGAAATACTTATCGGAATCCTCATAGCATTGCAGGAGTCTCAGCATCTGCTTATTGGTTTCTTCATGCTCCTGATAACTGATCTTCTCCTTCAGAAACCTGTCGGATATCTTATATTTGGGAAGATCTTTAACAACATGGACCTGCACAGATGTCAGTGGAGCGGTATCGCTATTGGTCTTCGTCCTGGAGTAGTGATGATGAAAACATCGCTTTAAATATGTAACGGCCTTACAGAGCCGATTCCAGGAACTGTAGTGATATATCGCTCTCTGCAGGAGAGGTGAGAGTCCTTGCGAGACGTCTGGTATTCCAGATTTCCAATCCTTCTCTCTGATTTCCACAACAGACTTATTTGTGGCTGTGTGTTTCGGATCCAAAGCGTCGTCTCCGGAAGTGTGTAGTACAGACAGATCTACCACGGGTTTAAATAACTTCGATTTACTCGCCCGAGTTTTAGGTTTGACTTTCTCCGCTCCCTTGGCCTGTCTAATCTCCGCTGTAGTAAGATGAGGAGGCCATTCATCCTCTTCTTTGCTTAGAAAGTCGGGTCCACCTAACCAGTCTGGAGTATCTATCAGTTCTTGTGGAGTTGCTCCCCTGGAGGCGATGTCTGCTGGATTTATCGTTCCGGGGCAATGTCTCCATTGATCCATCTTCGTGCGACTAAGTATAATGGCTACTCTGTTGGTAACAAAGACGCTGAACTGACAGACTTCATTGGTTATATACTCCAACACGAGTAAAGCATCGGTCCAATAGACAGTTTTCTCCAGTGGATATTCGATCTGTTCTGTTACATTCCGGCCGATGGCTGTAGCGTATAGAGCCGCTTTTAACTCCGCTCGAGGAACTTTCAACTTGTTGTTTATCAATGCCTTAGAGGTTACCAAGGCGACTTTGATTCCATCCGGAGTTTCAACTCTCAGGTAGGCTACTATACCTATTCCCATATCGCTGGCGTCTCCAAACACATGGAGTTGATAGGAATACGTAGGGAGAACATGACCAAAATATGAACGGGAAATTATAAAGTTCTCGATGGCTGGTAGAGAATCTTCCCATTTCATCCACTTCTTTAATAGTTCTCCCTTAAGTGGATCGTCCCATGAGTGGTTTTCAAGCCACATTTGTTGTACTAAACTCCGAGCAATCAATATAACTGGGCTAATAAATCCCAATGGATCGAAATAAGTGCTCAGGATACTTAAACAAATCCGTTTAGTCCGAACTGTATTATCTCGCTGTTTTAACTGGAAAAACAGGATATCTCTCTCTGTGTCCCATTTCAAACCAAGTGTCTTGGTTTCTGGAAGATCGTCTTTGATTAGGTCTAGATCTTTCGCTCCTCGATCTTCTACCGGGATCGATTCCAGAAACTCACGGGAGTTGCTGGCGAATTTAGTTAATCGAAATCCACTTCTTTTTAAGCACTCTACCGTTCCTTTGGCGACATCAATGGCTTCTTCAACTGATGGAAGGGACTTTAAATTGTCGTCCATGTATATATCCCGTTTGATGTTGTCGATCACCTCTTTAGAGAAGGCGTCCCGGTTGTCATCAGCAGTGGTGCGCACTACTGAACAGGCGTTTGAAGGGCTTGAGATGATCCCAAAAGCCTGGATGGTCATCCAATACTCCACCGGTTTCTGGTTGAGGTCTCCTTCTGGCCACCACAGAAATCGTAGGCTGTCTCATCCCTATCCAGCGCCTTGACTTGTAAGAACATGCCTTCTATATCGGAGGCGAAAGCGATTGAATATTGTCTTAATCTTAAGAGTATTCCCAACAAGGATTGGAGTAAGTTGGGTCCTGGTAACAACTCGGAATTAAGGGATTGGCCCATGTAGAGGGCGGAGCCGTCAAAATACTACCCGTACTTCATGGGGTTTACCGGGTTTGGGAACATAATGATATGTTAAATAGTACGTTCCCTCAGTTATGGGTGTTTCTTCCGGTACTCGCTCCGCATATCCCTTGTTAATAAATTTCTTCAACTGAGTCTGATACATTTCTTTAGCTGAAGCATTTGCCGTAAGGCGTCGATGTAGTTGAGCAATTCTTTTCTCCGCCAAGGGTCGGTTGTTTATGAATTTTGGTTCTCTCTTTCGGAATGGTAGACTGATTTCATATCTACCTTGATCTTTAAGAAAACGTGTAGTTGTCTCCTGGATCTGCTTGGCTCTTTCTTCTTCTACCGATAGGGCCTTATCGTAGGAATTGGGCTCTACAGCCTCTTGAGTAAAGAATCGTACGGCGTGTTCATCCCGAGTCTTCGCGTTATAGCGCTCTACTACGTCATTCAGTTCGTCGTTATAGTCAACTTGTCCTGATGGACGAATGAGTTGACGTCACTTGGTTTTGCCAAGTCTCGTTTTCCGTAAGGAGATCGATGGTATTCTCCTCGTCGAAGAGTTGGTGGATGTCGTCATTATCTGAGGAGTATGGTGTTCCCTCAGTTGGGTCGTCTACCTCACTGCTCTCCGCTTCTTGGTTTAAATGCTTCTGTTGATCCGATTCCTTGTAAGTTACATATTTTACATTTTGCTAAATATATTATATCTTTGTCATCACAGGTAAGGCGCTGTTTAATTTCATATTTAGTTTTCAAACGGGTCGAGGTTAATCCGAATTGTTTTGTTGGTTTTATCGCTTCACATGGTATACATTTCTGTCTTCTGTCTTGTACATTTTTTAGATCCAGCATGTGTTGTATTTGCCTGGTTCTTCTGCTTTGATGTTAAACTGGATGGAGCTAAAATTCCCTTTAGCGTAGGGGCCCTATGGTTAATATTTACTATTTTATAAGAGTCAATGAGTTGCTTGGTCCTGATGTCTGTTCTTAGAATAGGTGTATGTTTGTCTACTATCTTTTGTATTGATCCTAATATAGGTTCAGTGTTACTAACATAAAATATGGTATATTTACTTTTATTTCGTTTTTTATCATTTTGTAGAGATTCTAACTAACTGTGTCTGAATAGCTGGATCTAAAAAATGTACAAGACAGAAATGTATACCATGTGAAGCGATAAAACCAACAAAACAATTCGGATTAACCTCGACCCGTTTGAAAACTAAATATGAAATTAAACAGCGCCTTACCTGTGATGACAAAGATATATTATATTTAGCAAAATGTAAAATATGTAACTTACAAGGAATCGGATCAACAGAAACATTTAAACCAAGGCTATCACAATATAAGTGTAATATAAAGCATCATAAGCCAGCCACAAACGACTATAGAGAAACATTTTTGTAAAAATGAAAACCATGATTTTTCGCATTTCGAAATAACACCCATTGAAAAGGTCCATTACAAAGGCAGGGGAAAGAAAGATCAGCGACGGGAGATCCGTACAAGGGAAGGATACTGGCAGTGCACCTTAAGAACAATCAAGCCATTTGGTCTCAACACTATAAATGAAGCGGTTTGCAATAATTTCGGCTTAGACGTATTTAATCCAGATTAGAGAACTCATTATGTAGACTAATGTACTGTAGACGCTTAATTTTCATGGAAACTGTAATGAATTAGCTATTTACTTATTTAATTATTTAAATCACTTGAAAAAGAAATATTATATTATTTCGAAAGCTTGTGTAATTTCTTATAATTTTTATTTAACGTGGTTGATCTTGGTTTCCTTACAATTATATTTATAATATATTTAATTTTTGTAACCGGATCCCACACCCCAACGGCTTTGATTTGCTAAATTTATAATCTATATTATCTAAGCCGTAGAAGAATATAATGTCTAGCTATAATAATACAAATTCCGGAAAACGATCCCTCTACTTTCAACTTTCTAATATAGGAGTGAGTTTAAAGTCATGTGAATACCAATTACATTTTCTTAAGGATTGTGAAATTAATGGAGTCATTCCTCGAGGTATTTTAACAATTTTAATTAAACATGCAGAGTTACGCAAAAAAGAGTTATGTGCGAATTTTTTATCACTTAAAGCGAAAATAAGAAGGGTTACAGACACACATCAATGCAAGGAATTAATAACTAAATGTCACAGGTATTTATTTAGAAAATCTCAAGAAATGTACAGTCGTATTTTGAAGAAAAAACAATCACTAATAAAGGAGATTACAAACTACCAAGGGGAAGTAGGCCAATCAGAAATAAGCCCAACACAAACCCCCTTACAGAATGTACACCAGCAGCATGAAACACACGCCCGGCATAGGTTTGGACACATGCACACTTTGCAAGGTTCACGTAGTCGATTTAGAAATAGACAGAAGCTGGCCGAAAAAATAGAGGACGGTATAAGAAACAATATTTGTGACCCAAGAATATTTGATCCGTTAGTAGCAGATGGCTTGTCCCTATCTGACAATCAAAAAACGCTACTTCGATTGGGACCTTCATTTTGCCCCACACCAATGACTGTTGATTTGTATCAAGCACATTTGGACTGCAATGACTTTGCAACTAGATTACGTGACAAATACAACCACGTAATAAAAGGAGTCGATGTAAATACTGAAAAAGAATCATTGAATACTACCCAGGATGATGACGATAACAACGAATCGAGATGCAAACCAAAACAGCCATGGGAGGTAAGTAGACATTTTACTAAACCATCCAGAAATAGTACGCTGGAGCAATTTTTAACAATATATATACTGAAACGTTTAGTGATAGAACATGAAATACGTGGAAGACAATCTCTCTTCAGGAGAAAGGGAGGCTCTTAGGGAACTGAAGCGGGCAATAAAGGATGATGAACAAGGAACCATTCTTAGGATACAGGATAAGGGCTCAAAACGCTTTGTTCTAACCAGTAAGGATAATTACGTAAGTGCAGTTGAAGATTACCTAGGTGACACTAATATTTTCATTAAACATAGTAATGATCCTACAGGTAAATACAAGAATAAAATAAAAGAATTTGTTAATAAATGGAAAGATTAATTATAATTAATTAAACGTTGTGAAAAATGGCTCACAAAGGATGACGTCAAACCTGGAACTGCTTTCGCAAATGTGAAGACACACAAACCAAACTGGCCATTAAGGAATATTTTATCGGCCTGTGGGACAGCCTCAGAGAATCTGGGCCGTTTTCTAGAACATTTTTTAAAAAATTTTGCCACTGCACATAAAGCATATCTCAAAGACACACGTCATCTAATAAAATGGATTCAACAACAGAATAAAAGATTTGCCCCATTTCCCACTTCAACAAAACTTATTTCGGTAGACATTACAAACTTCTTCCCTTCAGTGGATAACATAATGGGTATTGCAGCAGTTATGAGAACAATTACGGAACACCCAGATTTATTACTAGAAGACTCTCCCCCAGTAGAATGTTTGACTGAAGCTCTAGAATTATGTTTAAATTGTAATAATTGTAGTTTTAATGGAAAACATTACACACAAGTGGATGGGTCGGCAATGGGCCCATCATTCTCTTGCTCTTACACAGACATTTTTGGTGCTGAATATATTGATACAGCAGTCCGAACTTCACCAAAGCCTCCAGAAGAATGGAAACGATTTAGAGATGATGGAATAGCTATTACACTTGAACAAGAAGATGAAGATATCAGTATTCTGATTGACCACCTCAACAATACCGTTAAACCTGGGAAAATAAAGTTTAAATTAGAAGAATATGGAAAGAAAATTAATTACTTAGATTTAACTATATTTTTTGATGACAATGGAATACTTCAAACAAAAATATACCACAAACCAACAGACGTCCATCAATATATATGTACGCACTCAGCCCATCCGCACAGTCAACTTAAACACTATCCCTATCCCTAAAGGAGGTCGATATATTCCACCGGCTTGGTCGGAAACGCTCGAACACTCAAACCCCTGAAGTTCTTCTCGCAAACGGTTCCAACAGGGTTAATTCTCGCCCCATAATAGTAAAATTATATGGGCACTCCTCGCGTAAAACCACTTTATGAAACCGAAAGAGTCTCACTGACGGGATATATGTCACAGAACATCTGACACGTGATCATGCGGCATTATTCCGACCAGAATCAAAGATGAAATCCTCTAATCGTATTTCTGCAGCCTTTACTTTCGACTGTGCTGTCTTCGTCCATGTCAAACCCGACGACAAAGCAATAAAGATGGATAATATTTCAAATCTACATGACCTCGAAAGGGTAATTGTCCCTAGTGGTTCTGGTGGCAACAATGGTGCAGCCTGAACTAACTTGGGAATGTTTGGCTAGTCTAGACGAGTATTGCAGTTGATCTCATTAAGTTGCCCTTAACTTTATCATTAGCTCAAGTCTATGCTATACTACTTTCCTTCAATGAACAACTTTTTTTTTCTCTGTTTAGGCCCCTCCTTTTTTTATCACAAAAAAGTTAAGATGTTCTCTCTTTTTGTTTAATTGGAAATTATTCGCTACTCAATTTTTTCTTTTTTTTAGTCATACAACTTCTATTTGGAAATGCAGAAATGTATAATAGATATGGTACTGGTGATCAACTTCAAGATTGTGCTTATATTTATGAAAATTTTTGAATTTAAACTCAATATATTTTTTGGGGTTATTGATTGCCAACTTAATGATTTCCTGCCACTCGACCGCCAGTGTGTCATATGGGATTTGAAATTCGACTACACGTACGTTGCATTTCCCCAGTTACCCATCCTAACCCTATCCTATCACCCATCTGTGTCGCATGCAATCGCCCACCACACTGTGTACTGCGTGCTATCTATTATACTGTACGTTTTTATTACGATTATTGATTACACAACTCAATGATTCTTGTTCTTATTATATGATTCTTATTATACTGATATTACCCTTTTTTTGACTGCTTTTTCTGTCAGCAGTATTGTTTTACGCTAGTTTTATCAACCCACTGGCTTGTTATACCCATATAAATCACACCACGGCAAGTCTACAGTAGTTTAGGTCCATTAGCGGTAGTTAGGATTCGCTACGCGGGTATTGTTGTCTCGCGAGTTTGGTCTGTTTCTGTAGACTGTATTTCTGCCTCACCAGTTAGGGACCGGTTACCCCGATTGTCAAGTTAGCCCGGGCATTTGATTCGCCCAAGTTTAGGGGAAGACATCAGGCACCGATCTCGCCAGTAGTAGTTTGTGTACATTGGTATCTATTATTTAGGCCCGATTGTTGGGATTTTACAGTAGATATTGTACAGCAGTCACTGGATTCTACAATGAAAATATTTACATCTTAAAATATTGTGTGTATGATAATTTATAATAGTTAGAATGTTGTTATAGCTTTCGATACAGTATAGTATACCATCCATCTGTTGCAATATACAACAGAGCTGCTTGCCGGCTATCATGCATTATATTATACAGTAAATACATAATAAGGTATTCTGCTGTTGTAATCCATAACTTCGCTTGTGGTTTGGGCTGTAATATCTCTATTTAACCCCACTTTTACAACACTGCACTTTAGGTTCATTACTTAGTGTTTCGACTATCCCGTTCTGGTGGTTCCATTAACAATATTGATTTTATCTCTTTACATTAATATAATTGTGTAATGAAAGGATATCCTCTGCATGTGGAAGGTCATCAACTTTATTAAAATGGGATTTCTTCATTCTATACAAAGAAGAAGATGAGATTTTGACATGCCACTTGTACAGTACAGTCACATGAAGTTGTTTACCAGTGCTTGAATTTCTGCATTCTGCGATTTAATGGCTTCACACCTGATTAAATTATCCAATTTCCGAAGAACATAACCAACTTCCGACGATGTAATAACAGTAGCGCTGACCATGCATTGCAGTGACATTCATACATGCACGACGCACGTATAGAGTATGCAAGCACGCGGCTCGCACATGGAAATCGAGTTTTTGAGTTGAGTTGTATTATTCAAATAGCAGACAACTTACCACAGAAAACCGTGTGTGGGAGTGGGGGTCTGTGTATGTGGGAGTGGGGAGGGTGGGGGGTGGGGGTGCCAGGTTGGGGTGGGGGATGGGGTGGGGTGGAGTGAGGGGGTAGGCGGTGGGGGTGGAGGGCGGGGGGGGGGGGGGGGGCATGAGGGACAAGGGGTTGGGGACAGGGGTTGTGAGAGGCCGGTTGAGTACCAGAATAGACAGAGTTAATTGATGGTTAGATTAGAACGGAGTGGATGACTGGGGTTGGTAAGTGGGGGGCAGAGCATGAGGGTGTGGGGTGGGAGGTGGGGGTGAGACATGAGGGTGGGGGCTGGAGTGGGGTTTTGGGTGAGACAGAGATGGGGGCAGACCTGTCGACATCGATCTATCCGCCATTAGCCAAGGCAAGTTATAAGCCACACTACACCACGGACTCTTCACAGCTGTTAAACACTCGGAGACTCTTGTTCTAGAGATCAGATCCAATATTGCTCGATCCCTTTCCAACCACGCCTTTCTAGGTCTGGAATTTGTAGAGCAAATGACATTGCCACGGACACCACGGTATTATACAGAGGACGTATAGGACTGCATGTGGGGGGCGACGACTGTACCATGTGACGAGTCTCATGACACGGGACAGGGGTGGTACCAATACCACAATTACAGTTTGCCATTGGCTCATCCTAATGATGCCTTTTACTGAACTTAATACTGACAACACTATGTTAGAGACTGTTAGAGATTTATTCATACATAATATAAATATAATATTACCTTCTACTATTTCCATTTCCAGTGGAGGATCAATTTTCTTGCGCTTTTTTGAGCAGTTCTTCGCCGTTGGTGTAACATGAACTGGTGCTAGTGGAGTACTATTCCTCAGAGTATCCAAAGATGTCTCGTACTCAGTTTCAAACGCTTTCACTGCCCTGCTGTGGCTCGCCGCCTGAATGGTGCCCTGATATTCCACATCACTCACGGAACAGGAAACAACACCTCCGACTTCTATCTTTCCGCGAACCTTGGAGGAACAACATATCCCATGTGTGCCGTCTTTCCAAACAATGAATACAAAGTTCGGGGGTCGAACCTCTCGGGAAGCTGTTGGCATACTGATTACTGAATTTAGAATAAAAACACTAGTAAAAGTAAAATGTATAAAAAAATAATCGCAAAAGTGGTTTCAAGCAAACAGGAAAATATAACATGATGAAATGAGCCCTGCCTGTATCCATCCTTTAAGTAGATTACAGTAAGCGTAATAAACGTGCACACCGCTCTCACTGCCTCTTCTCTTCCTAAGCAGTGATTGGTCGTTCAAAGTCATGGAAGCTGCAGGATTGGTTGCAAAATAGGCAACATCATTTCAACAACTTTGTTTCAGTGGTCAAATTAGTGTTAACATCATATCGGCAGTCTATTTAGAGTTTATTCTGTCAAATGTATATCCCAACCCC
>JAUCBJ010005154.1:0-42448 GCA_032718475.1 Nemertoderma westbladi
GGGGTGTGGTGTGGTGGAGGCCGCCAGAAAATGCGATTTATTGATTAATATTTTATATTAGGTATATATTAGTCAGTCATATATTGGTTGTAGTGGCTAGAGAACTCGCTACGGGGAGAAAATATTGGAAAAACTTATAGAACGTGTTAATAATGTAATAAGAAAATAAATAGTGGTAAATAATTAAATACTAGCCCAACTAGCATGCAGTCTCGGTACCAGAACATTTTATGACTATCCAATCATAAAGAATTTAAGAAGTTCCACCACAATTAACGTTATGTTATATAGTTACAATAAAATAAATAGGGTCTGTAAATAAATAGGTTTGACAATCATCTTACAATCTATACATACTTCACATTAAAATGGAAAAATATATTAATTATACAATAAAATGGAACAATATATTAATTATACATTAAAATGGAAAAATATATTAATTATACAATAAAATGGAACAATATATTAATTATACATTAATATGGAAAAATATATTAATTATACAATAAAATGGAACAATATATTAATTATGCAATAAAATGGAACAATATATTAATTATACATTAAAATGGAACAAGATATTGATTATACAATAAAATGGAACAATATATTAATCATACAGTAAAATGGAACAATATATTAATTATGCAATAAAATGGAACAATATATTAATTATACATTAAAATAGAACAAGATATTGATTATACAATAAAATGGAACAATATATTAATCATACAGTAAAATGGAACAATATATTAATCATACAATAAAATGGAACAATATATTAATTATACAATAAAATGGAACTATATATTAATTATACAATAAAATGGAACAATTCTGACATTATTACTGGAGCTCTGCTCGGGTTCCTACAGACTACAATAAAATAATCTATACATAGTATACATTTTCTGAGATTCGTTTAAAGATTATTTTAAGTTTATGGTTGGAATCCAATAGTGTAAAAAATTAAATATAATTAATAGGCAATAAATAATTAGTAAAATGTTTATGATAAATTTAACCGTTCGTAGTGAGGCGTTGCTAAACGGCAGTTAGTTCTAGAACATCAACAGTTTACGTACCAAGTACATGTGTTATCAATGTTCTAGACCATCAACAGTTTACGTACCAAGTACATGTGTTATCAACGTTCTAGAACATCAACAGTTTACGTACCAAGTACATGTGTTATCAATGTTCTAGAACATCTACAGTTTACGTACCAAGTACATGTGTCATCAATGTTCTAGAACCTCTACAGTTTACGTACCAAGTACATGTGTTATCAATGTTCTAGAACATCTACAGTTTACGTACCAAGTACATGTGTTATCAATGTTCTAGAACATCTACAGTTTACGTACCAAGTACATGTGTTATCAATGTTCTAGAACCTCTACAGTTTACGTACCAAGTACATGTGTTATCAATGTTCTAGAACATCAACAGTTTACGTACCAATACATGTGTTATCAATGTCGCAGTTAGAGTAAAAATACCTCCAGAAGAAGTCTATAAGTCTCGCCTTAATGCCAGCCCTTTCGAGAAATCTACCATTAGAAGATAAAGTATTAGCTCGTAAAGGTGCACGATACCAAAAGTTTTGTTTACACCGAACCTTTCGTGGTATTTTCAATTTGAAATTATTGTTAATAATTTTAATAAAACTACATAAGTACCTTTTTGCACATAACTTTACAGTGTTCTTAACATTCCCTTTCATATTTATTTAGATTGATAATGACATTGCCGATGCATCGGAACACCTCGACGGTTTAGTGAATGAGCTTGATGTAATAGCCCATCGATTCCCTGACTACGGACGAGAGTTCCCCAAGTCGGAGGGTTTCTCCCCGGACGCGTGGATCCAGCAGGCCTTCCAGTTGGCCTACTACCGACGGCACGGTCGACTAACCGCCACGTACGAGACGGGTTCAACGCGTCGTTTCAAACTCGGGCGAACCGACACGATCCGGTCCGCATCAGAGTCCGCGCTGGCGTTCGCGGAGTCAATGGTTGACGCGGTACCGGTCCGTGAGAAACTCCGTCGTCTCAGAGCAGCGGTCGCCGGTCACGTTGAGTTGACGCGATGGGCAACGGCGGGGCAGGGAGTTGACAGACACCTCCTTGGGTTGCGAAAGATCGTCTCCGAACTAGGAAGGCCCGTACCGGATGTATTCACAGACTCAGTCTACGCCCGATCCCTCAATTTTGGGTTATCGACGAGTCAGGTTCCCAGTAGATTTGAGTTGTTCTTCGGTTTCGGTCCTGCTGTTCCCAATGGTTACGGGGTCTGTTACAACCCCCAGCCTAATTCTATACTCAGTGTTATCTCGTCCAATCGTTCTTGTTCAACTACGGGCTCTGCTGCTATGGGAGATACTATCAGCCAATCATTGGTCGATATGAAGGATATGCTGATATCAGCTAATAGCAAGTCTCGGTTGTGAGTCATACGAGCTATGACCCAAAACCAGTGATGATGCTAATACTGATAGATAATTATGATTATACAGTATTGGGTACATTACATACAAACTGCAAACTTTGGTGATTTATGATTTATATTTAAGTTAAAAGCGTCGATTATGGGAAACGGTTTTAAATTAATTTTAATTGTAACTACAATTTTAACTTAATGTTTTATATTTACAAAAATAATAGAAACAATTAGCTGCATAAAATAATGTCCTTGTGTCAGTCTAATGAACATAAAATTAGTAAACTGATAATGTGTCGAATATGAAACACGCGAGGCAATCTGAATTCTCCTCTCTCTTGGCTATTGCCTGTATGGCAAAGGGGCGCCATACTAACTCCCAAGGATTCCCACTGTATTTTTGCTGAGTTTGCGCAAGTACTAACATCAAATGCGTCTTGTCTAGGGAACTGCGCCACTACACACTATTGTAAAATTGATTAATTATGAATCTCATTAATTACAGTTGCATTAACAGCTAAACCCCAATTCATTTAATTCATATTACCTGACCGCGATACTCGAGCTGAATATTTATTTATTTGTACTTTCCTCCTGTTTCACTCTAACCAACATAACGGTGTACAGATAAACCAACCTAACCAACATAACGGTGTACAGATACACCAACCTAACCAACATAACGGTGTACAGATAAACCAACCTAACCAACATAACGGTGTACAGATACACCAACCTAACCAACATAACGGTGTACAGATAAACCAACCTAACCAACATAACGGTGTACAGATACACCAACCTAACCAACATAACGGTGTACAGATACACCAACCTAACCAACATAACGGTGTACAGATAAACCAACCTAACCAACATAACGGTGTACAGATACACCAACCTAACCAACATAACGGTGTACAGATAAACCAACCTAACCAACATAACGGTGTACAGATACACCAACCTAACCAACATAACGGTGTACAGATAAACCAACCTAACCAACATAACGGTGTACAGATACACCAACCTAACCAACATAACGGTGTACAGATACACCAACCTAACCAACATAACGGTGTACAGATACACCAACCTAACCAACATAACGGTGTACAGATACACTAACCTAACCAACAAAACGGTGTACAGATACACCAACCTAACCAACATAACGGTGTACAGATACACCAACCTAACCAACGTAACGGTGTACAGATACACCAACCTAACCAACGTAACGGTGTACAGATACACCAACCCAACCAACGTAACGGTGTACAGATAAACCAACCTAACCAACATAACGTTGTACAGATACACCAACCTAACCAACATAACGGTGTACAGATAAACCAACCTATCCAACATAACGGTGTACAAATAAACCAACCTAACCAACATAACGGTGTACAGATACACCAACCTAACCAACATAACGGTGTACAGATAAACCAACCTAACCAACATAACGGTGTACAGATAAACCAACCTAACCAACATAACGGTGTACAGATACACCAACCTAACAAACATAACGGTGTACAAATACACCAACCTAACGGTGTACAGATAAACCAACCTAACCAACATAACGGTGTACAGATACACCAACCTAACCAACGTAACGGTGTACAGATACACCAACCTAACCAACATAACGGTGTACAGATAAACCAACCTAACCAACATAACGGTGTACAGATACACCAACCTAACAAACATAACGGTGTACAGATACACCAACCTAACGGTGTACAGATAAACCAACCTAACCAACATAACGGTGTACAGATAAACCAACCTAACCAACATTACGGTGTACAGATAAACCAACCTAACCAACATAACGGTGTACAGATACACCAACCTAACCAACATAACGGTGTACAGATAAACCAACCTAACCAACATAACGGTGTACAGATACACCAACCTAACCAACATAACGGTGTACAGATACACCAACCTAACCAACATAACGGTGTACAGATACACCAACCTAACCAACATAACGGTGTACAGATACACTAACCTAACCAACAAAACGGTGTACAGATACACCAACCTAACCAACATAACGGTGTACAGATACACCAACCTAACCAACGTAACGGTGTACAGATACACCAACCTAACCAACGTAACGGTGTACAGATACACCAACCCAACCAACGTAACGGTGTACAGATAAACCAACCTAACCAACATAACGTTGTACAGATACACCAACCTAACCAACATAACGGTGTACAGATAAACCAACCTATCCAACATAACGGTGTACAAATAAACCAACCTAACCAACATAACGGTGTACAGATACACCAACCTAACCAACATAACGGTGTACAGATAAACCAACCTAACCAACATAACGGTGTACAGATAAACCAACCTAACCAACATAACGGTGTACAGATACACCAACCTAACAAACATAACGGTGTACAAATACACCAACCTAACGGTGTACAGATAAACCAACCTAACCAACATAACGGTGTACAGATACACCAACCTAACCAACGTAACGGTGTACAGATACACCAACCTAACCAACATAACGGTGTACAGATAAACCAACCTAACCAACATAACGGTGTACAGATACACCAACCTAACAAACATAACGGTGTACAGATACACCAACCTAACGGTGTACAGATAAACCAACCTAACCAACATAACGGTGTACAGATAAACCAACCTAACCAACATTACGGTGTACAGATAAACCAACCTAACCAACATAACGGTGTACAGATACACCAACCTAACAAACATAACGGTGTACAGATACACCAACCTAACGGTGTACAGATAAACCAACCTAACCAAAGTAACGGTGTAAAGATACACCAACCTAACCAACATAACGGTGTACAGATACACCAACCTTACGGTGTACAGATAAACCAACCTAACCAACGTAACGGTGTACAGACACACCAACCTAACCAATATAACGGTGTACAGATAAACCAACCTAACCAACATAACGGTGTACAGATACACCAACCTAACCAACATAACGGTGTACAGATACACCAACCTAACCAACGTAACGGTGTACAGATACACCAACCTAACCAACATAACGGTGTACAGATACACCAACCTAACCAACATAACGGTGTACAGATACACAACCTAACCAACATAACGGTGTACAGATACACCAACCTAACCAACATAACGGTGTACAGATACACCAACCTAACCAACATAACGGTGTACAGATACACCAATCTAACCAACATAACGGTGTACAGATACACCAACCTAACCAACATAACGGTGTACAGATACACCAACCTAACCAACATAACGGTGTACAAATACACCAACCTAACCAACAAAACGGTGTACAGATACACCAACCTAACCAACATAACGGTGTACAGATACACCAACCTAACCAACATAACGGTGTACAGATACACCAACCTAACCAACGTAACGGTGTACAGATACACCAACCTAACGGTGTACAGATAAACCAACCTAACCAACATAATGGTGTACAGATACACCAACCTAACCAACGTAACGGTGTACAGATACACCAACCTAACCAACATAACGGTGTACAGATAAACCAACCTAACCAACGTAACGGTGTACAGATACACCAACCTAACCAACATAACGGTGTACAGATAAACCAAACTAACCAACATAACGGTGTACAGATAAACCAACCAAACCAACATAACGGTGTACGGTACAGATACACCAACCTAACCAACGTAACGGTGTACAGATAAACCAAACTAACCAACATAACGGTGTACAGATAAACCAACCAAACCAACATAACGGTGTACGGTACAGATACACCAACCTAACCAACGTAACGGTGTACAGATACACCAACCTAACCAACATAACGGTGTACAGATAAAACAACCTATCCAACATAACGACCAACATAACGGTGTACAGATACACCAACCTAACCAACATAACGGTGTACAGATAATCCAACCTAACCAACATAACGGTGTACAGATACACCAACCTAACCAACGTAACGGTGTACAGATACACCAACCTAACCAACATAACGGTGTACAGATACACCAACCTAACCAACGTAACGGTGTACATACAGATACACCAACCTAACCAACATAACGGTATACAGATACACCAACCTAACCAACGTAACGGTGTACAGATACACCAACGTAACGGTGTACAGATACACCAACCTAACCAACATAACGGTGTACAGATACACCAACCTAACCAACATAACGGTGTACAGATACACCAACCTGACGGTGTACAGATAAACCAACCCAACCAAAGTATCGGTGTAAAGATACACCAACCTAACCAACATAACGGTGTACAGATACACCAACCTAACGGTGTACAGATAAACCAACCTAACCAACGTAACGGTGTACAGACACACCAACCTAACCAATATAACGGTGTACAGATAAACCAACCTAACCAACATAACGGTGTACAGATACACCAACCTAACCAACATAACGGTGTACAGATGCACCAACCTAACCAACATAACGGTGTACAGATACACCAACCTAACCAACATAACGGTGTACATATACACCAACCTAACCAACATAACGGTGTACAGATACACCAACCTAACCAACATAACGGTGTACAGATACACCAACCTAACCAACATAACGGTGTACAGATACACCAACCTAACCAACAAAACAGTGTACAGATACACCAACCTAACCAACATAACGGTGTACAGATACACCAACCTAATCAACATAACGGTGTACAGATACACCAACCTAACCAACGTAACGGTGTACAGATACACCAACCTAACCAACATAACGGTGTACAGATAAACCAACCTAACCAACGTAACGGTGTACAGATACACCAACCTAACCAACGTAACGGTGTACAGATAAACCAACCTAACCAACATAACGGTGTACAGATAAACCAACCTAACCAACATAACGGTGTACAGATACACCAACCTAACCAACGTAACGGTGTACAGATACACCAACCTGACCAACATAACGGTGTACAGATAAACCAACCTATCCAACATAACGACCAACATAACGGTGTACAGATACACCAACCTAACCAACATAACGGTGTACAGATAAACCAACCTAACCAACATAACGGTGTACAGATACACCAACCTAACCAACGTAACGGTGTACAGACACCAACCTAACCAACATAACGGTGTACAGATACACCAACCTAACCAACATAACGGTGTACAGATACACAAACCTAACCAACATAACGGTGTACAGATACACCAACCTAACCAACGTAACGGTGTACAGATACACCAACCTGACCAACATAACGGTGTACAGATAAACCAACCTATCCAACATAACGACCAACATAACGGTGTACAGATACACCAACCTAACCAAAATAACGGTGTACAGATAAACCAACCTAACCAACATAACGGTGTACAGATACACCAACCTAACCAACGTAACGGTGTACAGACACCAACCTAACCAACATAACGGTGTACAGATACACCAACCTAACCAACATAACGGTGTACAGATACACAAACCTAACCAACATAACGGTGTACAGATAAACCAACCTAACCAACATAACGGTGTACAGATACACCAACCTAACCAACGTAACGGTGTACAGATACACCAACCTAACCAACATAACGGTGTACAGATAAACCAAACTAACCAACATAACGGTGTACAGATACACCAACCTAACCAACATAACGGTGTACAGATAAACCAACCTAACCAACATAACGGTGTACAGATACACCAACCTAACCAACATAACGGTGTACAGATAAACCAAACTAACCAACATAACGGTGTACAGATACACCAACCTAACCAACGTAACGGTGTACAGATACACCAACCTAACCAACATAACGGTGTACAGATAAACCAACCTAACCAACGTAACGGTGTACAGATACACCAACCTAACCAACGTAACGGTGTACAGATAAACCAACCTAACCAACATAACGGTGTACAGATACACAAACCTAACCAACATAACGGTGTACAGATACACCAACCTAACCAACGTAACGGTGTACAGATACACCAACCTGACCAACATAACGGTGTACAGATAAACCAACCTATCCAACATAACGACCAACATAACGGTGTACAGATACACCAACCTAACCAAAATAACGGTGTACAGATAAACCAACCTAACCAACATAACGGTGTACAGATACACCAACCTAACCAACATAACGGTGTACAGATACACCAACCTAACCAACATAACGGTGTACAAATACACCAACCTAACCAACAAAACGGTGTACAGATACACCAACCTAACCAACATAACGGTGTACAGATACACCAACCTAACCAACATAACGGTGTACAGATACACCAACCTAACCAACATAACGGTGTACAGATACACCAACCTAACCAACGTAACGGTGTACAGATACACCAACCTAACGGTGTACAGATAAACCAACCTAACCAACATAATGGTGTACAGATACACCAACCTAACCAACGTAACGGTGTACAGATACACCAACCTAACCAACATAACGGTGTACAGATAAACCAACCTAACCAACGTAACGGTGTACAGATACACCAACCTAACCAACATAACGGTGTACAGATAAACCAAACTAACCAACATAACGGTGTACAGATAAACCAACCAAACCAACATAACGGTGTACGGTACAGATACACCAACCTAACCAACGTAACGGTGTACAGATAAACCAAACTAACCAACATAACGGTGTACAGATAAACCAACCAAACCAACATAACGGTGTACGGTACAGATACACCAACCTAACCAACGTAACGGTGTACAGATACACCAACCTAACCAACATAACGGTGTACAGATAAAACAACCTATCCAACATAACGACCAACATAACGGTGTACAGATACACCAACCTAACCAACATAACGGTGTACAGATAATCCAACCTAACCAACATAACGGTGTACAGATACACCAACCTAACCAACGTAACGGTGTACAGATACACCAACCTAACCAACATAACGGTGTACAGATACACCAACCTAACCAACGTAACGGTGTACATACAGATACACCAACCTAACCAACATAACGGTATACAGATACACCAACCTAACCAACGTAACGGTGTACAGATACACCAACGTAACGGTGTACAGATACACCAACCTAACCAACATAACGGTGTACAGATACACCAACCTAACCAACATAACGGTGTACAGATACACCAACCTGACGGTGTACAGATAAACCAACCTAACCAAAGTATCGGTGTAATGATACACCAACCTAACCAACATAACGGTGTACAGATACACCAACCTAACGGTGTACAGATAAACCAACCTAACCAACGTAACGGTGTACAGACACACCAACCTAACCAATATAACGGTGTACAGATAAACCAACCTAACCAACATAACGGTGTACAGATACACCAACCTAACCAACATAACGGTGTACAGATGCACCAACCTAACCAACATAACGGTGTACAGATACACCAACCTAACCAACATAACGGTGTACATATACACCAACCTAACCAACATAACGGTGTACAGATACACCAACCTAACCAACATAACGGTGTACAGATACACCAACCTAACCAACATAACGGTGTACAGATACACCAACCTAACCAACAATACAGTGTACAGATACACCAACCTAACCAACATAACGGTGTACAGATACACCAACCTAATCAACATAACGGTGTACAGATACACCAACCTAACCAACGTAACGGTGTACAGATACACCAACCTAACCAACATAACGGTGTACAGATAAACCAACCTAACCAACGTAACGGTGTACAGATACACCAACCTAACCAACGTAACGGTGTACAGATAAACCAACCTAACCAACATAACGGTGTACAGATAAACCAACCTAACCAACATAACGGTGTACAGATACACCAACCTAACCAACGTAACGGTGTACAGATACACCAACCTGACCAACATAACGGTGTACAGATAAACCAACCTATCCAACATAACGACCAACATAACGGTGTACAGATACACCAACCTAACCAACATAACGGTGTACAGATAAACCAACCTAACCAACATAACGGTGTACAGATACACCAACCTAACCAACGTAACGGTGTACAGACACCAACCTAACCAACATAACGGTGTACAGATACACCAACATAACCAACATAACGGTGTACAGATACACAAACCTAACCAACATAACGGTGTACAGATACACCAACCTAACCAACGTAACGGTGTACAGATACACCAACCTGACCAACATAACGGTGTACAGATAAACCAACCTATCCAACATAACGACCAACATAACGGTGTACAGATACACCAACCTAACCAAAATAACGGTGTACAGATAAACCAACCTAACCAACATAACGGTGTACAGATACACCAACCTAACCAACGTAACGGTGTACAGACACCAACCTAACCAACATAACGGTGTACAGATACACCAACCTAACCAACATAACGGTGTACAGATACACAAACCTAACCAACATAACGGTGTACAGATAAACCAACCTAACCAACATAACGGTGTACAGATACACCAACCTAACCAACGTAACGGTGTACAGATACACCAACCTAACCAACATAACGGTGTACAGATAAACCAAACTAACCAACATAACGGTGTACAGATACACCAACCTAACCAACATAACGGTGTACAGATAAACCAACCTAACCAACATAACGGTGTACAGATACACCAACCTAACCAACATAACGGTGTACAGATAAACCAAACTAACCAACATAACGGTGTACAGATACACCAACCTAACCAACGTAACGGTGTACAGATACACCAACCTAACCAACATAACGGTGTACAGATAAACCAACCTAACCAACGTAACGGTGTACAGATACACCAACCTAACCAACGTAACGGTGTACAGATAAACCAACCTAACCAACATAACGGTGTACAGATACACAAACCTAACCAACATAACGGTGTACAGATACACCAACCTAACCAACGTAACGGTGTACAGATACACCAACCTGACCAACATAACGGTGTACAGATAAACCAACCTATCCAACATAACGACCAACATAACGGTGTACAGATACACCAACCTAACCAAATTAACGGTGTACAGATAAACCAACCTAACCAACATAACGGTGTACAGATACACCAACCTAACCAACGTAACGGTGTACAGACACCAACCTAACCAACATAACGGTGTACAGATACACCAACCTAACCAACATAACGGTGTACAGATACACAAACCTAACCAACATAACGGTGTACAGATAAACCAACCTAACCAACATAACGGTGTACAGATACACCAACCTAACCAACGTAACGGTGTACAGATACACCAACCTAACCAACATAACGGTGTACAGATAAACCAAACTAACCAACATAACGGTGTACAGATAAACCAACCTAACCAACATAACGGTGTACAGATACACCAACCTAACCAACGTAACGGTGTACAGATACACTAACCTAACCAACGTAACGGTGTACAGATACACCAACCTAACCAACATAACGGTGTACAGATACACCAACCTAACCAACATGTTTTAAAACTATTATTGTTAACGTTTTGTCTGTGTCTATTGTCAGTCTGTCTGTCTGTCCAATTGTCAGTTGACGAGGCTCTAATATTATAATTCAGTAAATATTTTCATTTCATAGCCTAGTTTATCTTATATAATATTCTGATAACTAAATAGAGAATAGAGTCACAGCGAAGTATGAAAAGTTGAATCTTATTTTTTTCCTTCGGATACTCTTACCGGATCCAGATGAAACTTTCGATAATAATAATAATTAGAAGTAATAATTAAAGATAAGTAAGTAATAAACATTTCAATTGTTGCTGATACTGTACAAAATCAGTCCAGTAACTATGGGTATATACGACATGTCAAAATGTAGTTTTTTTAACGCTCTTTCACGTGGTATGCTTTTTATGCTGAACTGAAACCATGTCTTTCGCTCAGAACTTTCAAAAGGTGACCGAACGTAAAAATAATTTTTCAATAAATAATAAACATTTCAATTATTGCTGATACAATATCACTCTAGTATGTATATGACATGTCAAAATGTGGCATTTTTAAAGGTCTTTCACATGGTATACCTCTTAAACTGGTACAACTTAAAGCCACTCTGTCCACAGTAAATATATGGAAGCAAAACCACAAGTGGCATAAGTTACCCCACTTGACATTTTCACTTCACAAACACAACCAACGCAGTACAGAAATTATTACCACTTAAATTTTGAAATTGGCCTAAGATACCCCACACCACGGTAATTCTCGAGATAATTAAGAATATGTAAGATCTTCTTAACATGTTGAGCTCAATATCCATTGCTCTCGAACACACTTCAGCCACGTTGTTGCTTTTCATTATTATCAACAAAATCAACTAGAGTTTGTTATTGATTGCTTATTACAGTAGTTGTAACCCAGAATCAATGCTCTACTGTACCATTCAGCTGAATGGATTTGAGCAATTACTAAGTTACAGAGTGAGCTCTCTCTGACCATAGGCAAATAACATTTTACCCAGCTGATAGCTCCTTCCCTCAGAATACAACACAACTCTTGCCCTGGATTCAATGAAAGTGAATGTCTATTACGTACAGAAGGTTCCTGGGAAATCTGGCCTCCTGAATGACTTTTTAGTTATACAGTAGTGTACAGGTACAGTTGAGCGCTTGAAAAATGGAATTTTTTTTAAATTTACTATGAACATATTATTCTATTGTTAGTTGGTCATGGTCACCGGGTTTTACAAACGACGACAATGGAATCACTGATACTGATATGTGGAGGGTAGGTCAAAGGTTAGAATAATACGTATATATATAATACGAATAATAATATTGGAAATTGGACTTTTGTAAACAACCTACTGTTGCCATGTTAAAATGTGACATAATTATGTTGAAAAGTTGGTTCCCCTTAAAAAATGAAAGGTTTGGTAATTATCTACACCTGTGCCAATTATGATACTTACATCAACCTCACTATTGGAGTTCAGCGACTTAACGAAAGCTACTACTGGATGTTCGGATTGAATAAATAAAATTAATGTGTTCATGGTTTCTTAGTAACACTTAATCTATGTAATTTCTAGAACGCAGTTAGTTTTTCAAAATCTATGTAATATTTTATGAAACAGTATGTAGGCTGAGAAACGAGAAGTAATGAGCAAACAACTATGCCCACTGTAAAAACCTTGGGGAAAATGTAACTTGGAAAAAATGGCTACCATTTTTGCACCACATGATGGGTCGTTGTGTGGGGATAGCAATAGGGCTACGCCAGAGCCAGACATCCAGAATACAAAGATATGTGCTGAAAGTGAAACAATCCCCTTAGACACAGCAGGGGGAGCAGCTGCAAGAAGGGCGCATTTACAATGGCCACCACCACAAGCCCCCTACCACGACCCCTACCGTAGGAGGTACTGGGTGTTGGTTATTAATGTGATAGTCATCGTTATTCTCATAATCATAGGATTCTGGCACCTCAATGGTGGAAACAATGATGACCAGGGGGATTTATCTCAGACTCAGAATTATACAGGATCAGGTAAGTCTGGAGAGGGTACTAGCATTACTTTCTCATATGGACACCACTTTTTAAATTACTTACTTGTTACGGTCACGTATGGGATGGGTTGGGATGGGTACTACTGTGTTTTGAGTAGGCCTCGGCCTACACCCATTCGGCATTACTATGGTATGTATAAGCGAATATTGAAAATTTTTTGAATTGATTTTAATAATTGTTTTCGTGCATGTAACTATAACATAAAAAGTCAAAATCAGAGACACAATGAGTGATTTCAACTGACAAGAAAAATTGTTGTGCTAAATTTTATGGTAGCTAGAGTTTTAGATAGGTTTAGCTAGTAATTTCGACACTGGTTCCGACATCCTACTTCCTTGTATAAATATATTGTAGTAGCTAGTTCTTATTACTATTTGTATAGAAAATGTTCCAGAACATGTGAGCTTAAAAAAAAATATGTTCTAGAACAAATATTTTTTGTTCTACAACACTTAGAAAAAATCTGGATTCTATTTAAAACGCATGGAATCGTTTTAAAACGTGTTTAAAAATTTAATTCAATAATAAAATGTTTTCAATTTTTTTTATTGATTTTAAACACGTTTAGAACGATTTTACAGGTTTTAGAACGATTCCATGTGTTTTAAATAGAATCCAGATTTCTTCTAAAAAATGTATAATTATGTAAAATTATTTGTTCTAGAACATAATTATTTTAAAAAATGAATAGCTAACATGTTCTGGAACAATAAATAAAACAAAAAACAAAAGATGAGTCCAGAAAATGTCATATTAAAATTTTCAATTTTTTCTTATAGGCCTACATACACAGTCATGCTCACCCATTCTACATTTTTTATTTTAGCTAGATTACACATTCATTTAGTTCAAGGCGTTCTAGAACTAGTTCTGGAACGCCTTGATTTAGTTTCTAGAACAAATAATTTTTTTATTGTTGTAGAATATTTGATTTCATAATTTTGAAAATTAAAATAATTTTTTTACAATTTTTTTAGCAATTTTTAAACTGATTTTTGTGTTAAAAACTATTCACAACAAATTATATACAATTAATTTTAGCTTGTGTTTTTATGATATCTAGTGTTTTATTTAAAAAATATTTTCAGTAAAATATTTAATAATCATAATTTATAAAATATATATTTGTTCCATCTTGAACATTTTCAAAATAAATGTAACAAAAACTTCTAGTACAAAACATTTGAGAGGGGTGAGGGCATTTTTCTGCCTTGGGTACCCATTTTTTACCAATTATTTTAACCATGTTAATTCCTATTATACTTTCACATAGAATAATGTAACAACAACGAGGGGTTAAGAATGGCATAATAAAATAAATTATTATTAGTTGGAAAAACTTGAAGTCGGTAATTTCTTAACCAAAATTGGTTAGCTGTAAAGCCAAAATAATACACAAGCTAACGTTCTGGAACATTTAAACGGTAGTGATATTGTAGGGTTGGCGTGAAGAAGCAAAAATAAAAAATAAAAATGTATTATAATTTTCACGAAATAATTAATTTATTTAATTTAAGCCCCACAGATTGTGTTCACTAGGATACCACTGATACCAGGTAGCTAAATGGGCTCTTTTACTAAAACGTTTACTTTTTAATAAATACTGCAGACACTATAAATACAAACCCGAACCGCATTCTAAATAAACTTCTTAACAAAATTCAACAATTAATTGAAAAAAATAAAAACAATAAAATCAAATCAATTTTTGTTCTGTAGATTCCAAACCAACACTCTCCCCCAACTCATCTGAATCCATTCAGTGAATTTAATTGGAGTTAATATCAATTGAAAGATTTGGTGACGTCACTAGATATAATTACAGACTCGGTTTGGATGTCATTCATTTTATAACAACAAGACAAGATGAAATGGGCATCAGTACAAAATGAAGTGTTTACTAATAATAATAAAATTGAGATGCAAACAATTGACGGTATATGTACAATGTGTACCAACACCTACAAACTGTAAGGAATGACACGACCAAAGGGCATGATTACGAGGATGATGTTGGAATTAATTATGCTATAAGTAGCCTATAGGCCCATTCCTACAGCCTCGTAATGGTAAAGAGTAACTCGTCAAACTGAAAGTCCGCGTAATAAAAGCAAACAAATCACTTTAATTATCATGGATAATAATTACTTGATACGTCTTCTCAGATTTAACTATTACAGTACTAAACTGTATACACCGTGTCCCAGAATATAGTGTCGTAAATCAGTGACACACCCCGACCCCTAGTTTTTCTACAAATCGTAATGAGATTGCATGAAATTTGAAACAAAGATAGTATCACCTCCCGACCACTGACTGGGTGAACCAGAATTTTTATTTTTGTTTTCAATCTTTAGCTACAAGCGTTTAAAACAAGTGTCTCCAGCGATATTACACCAGTTACACCGCAGTTATTCTTCTACCTTATAGCTGTTTGTTGGTACCAATGAAAAGCTGGCCATGCAAGGATTCCAAATGTTGCATGGTTTCGCGCGAGGCTATTTTATTATATTTAATAAATAAACCATATTCTGGAATATTTTTTAAATGTATGAATAGCTACGTAATAGTGTGATTAAAGATGTAATGCATTGTTGCCCAGCTACGTATTTGGATAAACAAAAATTTCCAGATTATGGTTTATTTATTAAATAGAATAAAATAGCCTCGCGCAGGTGCATAACCACGCAAAATTTGAACGCCCATATCTCAGCTATTTTTCAACGAAATTCAAATTGTGTTACATATTTGGAATCCTTGCATGACCAGCTTTCCATTGGTACCAACAAACAGCTATAAGGTCACTGAATTACGACACTATATTCTGGGACACGGTGTACAGCTGTACAGGTACATGGTTCCCCCCTAAATATATCTACAAATATTAATGAGATTACATGAAATTTGAAACAGAGATAGTTTCACCTCCCTCCTCCTTAAGGCCATGATACACTATAGGAGCCGCGAGCGGCAGCGGCCATTTGCGGTGTATCATCGCCCATAGAGAATAGCTGTGGTGTATCATCGCCCATAGAGAATACCTGTGGTGTATCATCGCCCATAGAGAATACCTGTGGTGTATCATCGCCCATAGAGAATAGCTGTGGTGTATCATCGCCCATAGAGAATAGCTGTGGTGTATCATCGCCCATAGAGAATACCTGTGGTGTATCATCGCCCATAGAGAATACCTGTGGTGTATCATCGCCCATAGAGAATACCTGTGGTGTATCATCGCCCATAGAGAATACCTGTGGTGTATCATGGCCTTTAGTGGGTGAGTCAGAATTTTTATTTTTATAAGTTATATACAATTTCCTATTAAATATTTGATTTACGTTGGTTTAATAAAAAATAGATAGTAAAAGTAAAAATCATTAGTTCAACAAAAATACCTGTATTTACATTGTCTTATACGAAATCAATAACAATGCTTTACACACGGGGAAGGTCTAAAATACAAGTCGGATAGTTATTGTTATAATTATTTCGTAAATAAATAAGTTTATTATTTATAAGTAATATATATTTTATTAGACACCATTTTATTAAAATAAAACCTGAGCACAATATAAAACCCCTCAGCAACCCTTCAACTGGAGTTACCGAAATAGGCTGAGGATAACGGGGGTTGTTTATCATTGGTTGTAGCTATGGTAACCCTAGGAGAATCTCTGGGAGAGCGGATACGTGTAGAACTAACGGGAATAGCGGTAATTCTAGCATCGCCCGTCCCATTGGTGGGTCTCAACCCGTCCGCAACCCCCGGGGAGCTCACCCTCAACCCATCCGCGATACCCCCTTGCAGACCCCGCCCTCCCTCGGCGCCGCCCACTGTCCCGGTACTGCGAGTTGTCTCGTTACTGCGGCCACCCAGCGGCGGCCCCTGGTACAACGCGTGATGCGGTTGTCTAGGTAACGCGACCCTAGATGACCTCTGACTCATCTGGACTTCGTTAACCTGTCGATTCAACCAGTTAATAACGTCCTCGTTCTTTTTGTTCGTCTCCTGCGATTCATCGAGTTTCCTTTTGTACTCCAGGAGTTCCTCCTGTATTCGTCGATGTTGAATTTCCTCGTCTTCCACTCGGCGTTGCAAACGGATATTATCCTCGTTCAGTCTCGATATCTTATCGTCTCGATCAACTAAAACCTTCTCTTGTTGAGTTACAACCTGTATTGAGTTACATTACTAAAGTTAACATAAACATAAATATGGGGAAACTATAGGCCTCCCAGCGGCAAAAATGAACTCTGTTATTCCGGAAAAAAATTCCGGGGGGTAATTGATTGGAAGTCAACATTTTGAAATTCTGCTCTAAAGTAATATACAAAGTATATAAATATAAAGTAATAAACTGTACATAAATAGAAAACAGTATTAAGATACATTTTGGGTGGACTATATATATTGAATTGTAATATATTAAAAAAAATCGTTTTTGACGCCCCCTAGCGGACACAGCCAAAATATATAATTTTGGATTTGTTGTAACCTGATTTTTTTGGAATCAGCATAGTCGATTACATGAAAAAAATAGAGCATAATTTTTTTTCAAAGAAAATACAGCTATTTTCAAAATCATTTTTAAAAAAGCACTGCCTTTTTCGTAAAAAGTGAACAATTGAACAATTATTGCAAAACTAAAAAAAAATCTCGAATTTTATTATTGCGCTTTCATTTATTACTGCTTTATTACTTGCTATTATTACTGCTAGCTACTGCTAGCTTTCATTTGATACGAAAAACTTATAAATTGGTTGAAAAATGGCGGAGGAGTAGTAATTTAAAAATGATGAAATGCCATTCCGAGATAATTGCTATTAAAGTTTCGAGCCAAACTGTCTATTAATATCTAAGAATGTCTGTCAATACATATCTATCTAGCAACAAGAAAGCACAACACCGTGCCAATATTTTTGCTACGGGGGTTTTCCTGGTCGCAGATTTCATTTCTGAGGTTAGTTTTTACTCTTATTAATGAAATATAGTTAGTCAGTATGAATGTCTGTATGTCTATCTGACTGACCAACAATCTGGCCGTCAAATATAAGTAAAGGGCACACAATCTGCCTATAGGGGTTTATCTGGTCGAGGAATTCATTTTGAGGACCAGTTTTAACATTTAATGACTTCAAAATTGGCTGTTTGGCTGTCTGTTATATTTGACGGACAGAATGACAGTCATACAGGCAGAAACAACGGGGTCAAATTTGAATACTAAAATGGGAAATTAACTCAACCAAGAAAACTCATATAGGAAAGTTTTAGGCAAACAGTATGCTTTCTATTGCTTTGGAGACATATTGACGGACAGACTGACAGTCAAACGGAGAGACAGCCATATCTCGAGAAGTTATAGAGATATTGCTAAACGGTTTTGAAATTTGAATCTTTATAAAAATCTGGTCTAGATGAAATTAAAAAAATAAGTACAAAAAACAAAGTTACGGTACCGTACCGGTAACTACTCCTGCTAGGAACTTTTATACAAAAGGTTTCAATTTCAATTATTAGGCCTAAATGTGCGGTAAAATGCATTTGAGTACTGGTAATGTACTATATACCATCACTACACGAAGTGGGGACTTCGCGCAGCACGAAGTTGGCAGAGCCTTAGCGAATTGACACTGTTAGGGGGTAGGTCAATTTATGCAAATAGTCACGTTGGCCCTCTAGCGGCAGACTGGAGAACTGCAGATGGATTCGCCTCCTTTGAAAGTCACAGCTAATGGTCTAATACATATCTGCCAAGTTTCAGCTTAAACGGATTAAAAGCAAAGAAATGGGAGGGCATTTAATGTTTAGACATGTGGCCCTCTAGCGGGAGACCATTGCACTGATGGTGTCTGAAAGTCTCTCAAAAATCTCAACTTTTGCTCATATTGATACCTACAAATTTTCAACTTGGCAGCTTTAAATCCGACAAAGTTATTAGCATGTCAAAATCGTAACGACGACGACGACGACAACGACGACGACGACGACAACGACGACGACGACAACTATTTGCATAAATTGACCCACCCCCTAACAGTGTCAATTCGCTAAGGCTCCGCCAACTTCGTGGCTCGCCCCACAACACTAAAGCATTGACCTGTTAAATTACATTCTGAAGTACTGCTGACTAAACCATTTAACAGTGTCATTAATTAATTAATTCATAATAATTAATAATTAAATGCTTGAGTTAAATGAATTAAAATAATTAATTCATAATAATGCTAGTGGTTGATTATGTTATACGCATGTCCTTAGACCATCATGATAAAAGATGGGGTGAGGGTAACACACCCTACAGGCTCAAGAAGTCGAGTAAATCCATCCAAGTATCCTATTAGGATACCTAAAGACATTGCTAATATTTAGGATTACTGACAGAATCACTCCTTAGAAGGAGCCCAGAGGTTGAACTCATTGGTGCAGGCGGCTGCTTCTAGTCTTGGTCTTTTTGTAAACACCAAGAAGACCAAAATGTTGACGGTTAACTTCGACAATCCGCAGAAATATCTGATCTTATGATGATCATAAACTCCAAGGATGGTGAATTGAGCATGTGGATGACTTCTGCTATATACTAAGGATGAATTCCAGGTCCTTATCATGGATCCGGAAGTCAGGTGAAGACCTTTTGATACGCAAGGGGAAGCCATGATCAGCATCAGCATTGAATGGGCTGACCAGGATTAGAAAGCTGGATTTGAATCAAATAAATAAAATAAAATGCTGTTCGGTCATTTAGAGCAGCATCAGAACTAGTACTCCTTTGTATGTGGGTGCCCTCGCTGGGTCCTAACAACGGCTGATGAATGCTACGTCAGGTACATTGTGTCAAGTATAATGAACTCATCTCCAACCAAACACAGTATTATAACAACATTGGAGCTTGGAGGTGTCTCATTGGACCCCCCAAGCCTAAGGTTGACACTTGAACGGAGCCGCCTCCACTTCGCAGGACATTACCTTCGCCGTGAGGACCAGCCAGTGCGTAATCTTGTACTTAGGTAGCACCCATGGAGAAAATAAGCACTTTCTTAGACGCCTCTTAAAGGACACTGGCCTAAAAGATGCAGATAATCTCGAGAAAGTCATGGGGGATAGGGAACTGTTGCGGCGCAACTTTGTTGATATGATAAACCAAAATAACATTTTTAATATATTTAAATGCTGCATCCTTTAGTGGTCGATAAATGGGAACCAAGGCAAGTTGGGAAACAGAGTGGAGGGGTTCACTGTGGAAGATCACCCATGGTGGCTTAACGAGTCTAAAATATTCTCCCATTCATTCAATATATTTAAATGTATCTTTAAACTATGTATAATGCAGCATACCGATAGTAGTAGTACAGGGTTGACTACCTTGTAGTAGTAGTAGCAGTAAAAGCATATTTAATAGTATAGTTGTAGTCCAGGCTAGCATATAAATAAAGGAAAATGATATATCCGAGAACAAAAAGGGATACAGGGGAAGAAGGAACCGCTGGGAGGCCAGAAAATAAGGACATTGTAAAAGGCCTTGTCACATGAATATTTATGTCAACATGACAGTGATATAAACGTAAAAATGGGAAGGTAACGGTATTCATTTTGATAAATTTCGCCATCTACCGGCAGACCTGAGAACTGCTCCCACACAATGACACATCTATTGGCCTCGTACCGTACGTAACTACGTAAGTTTCAGATTGAAAGGATTAAAAGCAAACAAATAGAGGGACATTTAGCCCTCTAGCGGATCTAGAGGAATCTTGAATTGGTGTCTGAAAGTGTGAAAAGAAATCTCAACTTTGCTCCTGTTGATGTCTACATCTCGTCTCGACTACTAATCACTTAAACCTGGTTTAGTAGTTCCATGTTCTAACGCGGTTCCGTTTAACTGGTTCTTTAGTTCTACGTTCCCCACGCCGTTCCCCCTACCTGGTTCTTTAGTTATAAGTTCCTCACGCCGTTCCACCTAAATGTTTTTTTAGTTCTACGTTCCCCACGCCGTTCTCCCTACCTGGTTCTTTACTTCTACGTTCCTCACGACGTTCCACCTACCTGGTTCTTTAGGTTTACGTTCCTCACGCCGTTCTCCCTACCTGGTTCTTTAGTTCTACGTTCCGCACGCCGTCCCATCTACCTGGTTCTTTAGTCCTACGTTCCTCACGCCGTTCTCCCTACCTGGTTCTTTAGTCCTACGTTCCTCACGCCGTTCCCCCTACCTGGTTCTTTAGTTCTACGTTCCTCACGCCGTTCCACCTACCTGGTTCTTTAGTCCTACGTTCCTCACGCCGTTCCCCCTACCTGGTTCTTTAGTTATACGTTCCTCACACCGTTCCACCTACCTGGTTCTTTAGTTATACGTTCCTCACGCCGTTCCCCCTACCTGGTTTTTTAACTTCACCTTCTGCGCGGCGTTCCGCAGTTCGTTCTGCTGCCGCTTTATTATCTCGTTGGCCTTAATGAGGTCGTCCGCGGTTGATCGAACGCTTGACTCGAGTTTGTTTACCAACTCGAGTCGCTGTTCGCAGAGCCGTTCCGCCTGACGTTTCTGTTCAGCTGTCGACTCCAACAGCAGCCCAGTGGATCTGAGAACCTCCGACTTGTCTTTAACCTCCTGTTCCAGAACGGCGACGCGCGTTCTGTACCCGTTGGCTTCCCGTTGGGATTCCGCTACACCGTTCCGCAACTCGACCAGCTGTTCCTTCGCGTCTGTGGCCTCGTTCCGCGTACGTTCCGCCTCGTTCCGCGCCGCGTCCAACCGACCCGAGAGGTCCCGCACCTCCGACTCGCTGGCGTACCGGGATTCCGTCAGCTGGTTGCCGGACTCCTCCAACTCGCGAATCCGTCGCTCTTGCTGCCCGATAACCAACTCGAGTTTGGTGGAGACCTCCAGTCGCTCCCTATCGCCAACGGTCCGCAGGTCGCCTAGGGCCGCCACGTAGCGCTCTTTTTCCGCCGCTAATTCCGCCGCCGATTCAGACCGTAGTTTGGCGCCCTGGGTCGTCCAATCAGAACGGAGTTCCGCTAACTGCGAAGACTTCTCCGCTAACTCCGACTCCCGAAGTCGTAGTCGTTCCGATAACTCGCCTCTCGTCGAATCTAGAACACGCGACAACTCGCCGCACTCTAGCTTGAGACTCAGCAAACACCCCGCAAGGTATTTCTTTAAATCCGAGTCGTTGGCCGCGCGGAGTCGCAGACTCAAATGGGTGAGGTGTTTAAAGGGGTTCGTCTCGACAACGTTAAGGAAACCGCCTCCTAAAGCGATACTGAGGAACTTTAGGATGAACTTTGGGTTCTCGGTGCTGTGCTGATCGCGACAAATCTTTAAGAGTTCGATTAATTTAGTCGGAAAGGAAGGGAAGTCTACAAGAAGTCCTTGTTCAGATTTCAGTATGTGGAAGTCGTCTTCGCCAAGGTTTATTATGTAGAGGTAGTATGGATCGTTCTCCGACGTTAGTCGGAGAATCAACTCCTTTCGATGGGACGGTGTGTCGGTCGTCTGAACCTCCATGTTAACGTTAATTGTTTGTTGACGTTCGATTCCTTCTACTGTTACCAGAGTTATGTTTATTGCACTGCTATACAGATTCTCCATATCAAAAATGACACCGAAGCTCAACGTTCAACTTTTTCAACGTTTATGTTCAATTTGCTATATAAATACTGAAATAAGGTACCGGTAACTGACGGGCTGACGGGTATTTACGATACGATGTTAAATTACGATGAAGTAATATTAAAAAATTATTTGTAATCTTTTGTAAACGAATAATGTTAATTGTTTTTGTATTCCCATGGTTTTGAACCGACTGACAACTACATAACTACTGTACCGGTACTGTAAGAAATCGAGGTTGCTTAATGTTAGATATTTCACCTGCTAGCGGTGGTTAAATTCACATATTTTGATCGTATTTAATGTCCGGTCCTACGAATTACCCCGAAATACCCCAAAACACCAAAAATCAAACTCAGGATTTATTAAGTTAAAGGCGACAAAAACTTATGACGAATTATTGTGAATTAATATATAATATAATTATATATGGCAGTAGTATTTGTTAATTAACTAAACCCAATACAAATGGTGTCAAATGGTAACAAATAACACCAGACATTAGTGAATATGACAATATAATTGTGATTTACCTGTTTAATACGCAAGGAGTAGGCAGGCTGCAGGCCTAAGTAAAATTTCCAAGTAATAAAAGTGATTTCCCCCAAGCGACACCCTTCTGGCAATTGGGCTGAACCGACACACCTTTTGGCTATGGGAGAGTGTTAGCCAATGAGGTGAGCTTATTGAAGAAACAGCCAATTAAAAGCCCAGAAATACTTCCATAGGCTGAAGCGACACCCCAATTGGAAATATGCTTCCCGTATTGCCCGTGCCGCCTATAAATATGACCGCATATTGGTATTTTATTCAGCAGTAGTCATTCAATAGTTACTTCGTTGCATAATTTACTTCGGTATTTTAATCTGTAAATATTCTACGCAGTTTTATATCCCTTTTTATTTCACTGTTCGTTCTGCCATCCTAATAAAATCCTAATAAAATATAATGATTGCTGACTTCGAAACTCTACCTATTTTTAAATACCACTGAACCATCGCCCCGTTCTCTTCACTACAACTGCATCCCCTTCGCTCAAGTCTAAACACCGCACATGCTTACTTGATTGTTGTTGCGATTGTGACGCTCACCACAATTTGCGCGCAAGATACTACGTTTTTCTCTACAAGTTCACTAACTGGCCCAAGTGAAGGATACCAGACTTTCTGCCCTTGTATTTCACTTTGCAGTACAGTACCCCCATGTGAAGAATACCAGGTTTTCACCAAAAACACAAGAAACAAACGTTACAGAAGGGCTGAATCTAACCAAAACAATAAACGAATTAGTCTACAGTATGTACAGGTTATAAGACAGAAATAAACGCCATAAAACACTTAGTAAAGATAAATTAAAAAAAATTAAAAATCTTCACATATAAAATTCCAATAAAAAGTCAAAATAAGAAACCATTAAGTATAACAATAACCGAAATTATCTTTAGTTTGATTGATTTTTACCCACATTAACTTCTTAAAACTCACGACGTACAGTATAATAAATACTACAGTACATACAGCATACAATACTATTATGTAGGCTACTGCAGACAGACTTGTGGGGCGAGTCAAAACTGCGAGCCATCAGCAAACTGTTATAATTATACTATGGCCGTTTTCTAAAAGTCTGGGTATGTGTCGGTGGGTGATGGGGTTCTGACGGAAGGTGTAAACTGTGGAAACACACCCTCTTTTTCACCCACAAACTGGCGAGCAAGAAACAAACTGTGGAGATCCCGGTTTGCACTAATGGAAAATTTGGAATCAGGAGATCAAATATAGTGTAAATGTGAGATTTCTATATTAATAGCTCGAACTCCACACTTTGTTACTAAAACTCGGAAAAAATGTGTGTGTGTTTAAAGATTTGGTGTGTAATACAGTAGGGTAATACTGGCCACATTTTGTTAATTAAATACGAGAAGCCCCGATTTGTCATCATCCCCGGTTTGTATAAAAAATGGATCCCCGTTTTGTTAGTGGGATATGATTATGTCGAACTCCCCGGTCTGGATGAAAAATTACATTTTTTCAATCCATTGATCTAATACTTTATAAAAAATAAATAATTGATTTTCCGCTTGTCTCGAGATCACTTATAACCCGAGATAACGCAGAGAGCGAGGTCAGTAATGTTTTGTATCTCCAGTAAATGGGAATAGTACTAGATCGTGACAACAGTCGAAAACAGGCGAAAACAAGCGAAAACAAGCGTAAACAGTTGGAATGTAGGGAAAACAGACGAAAATAGTTAGATCGTTTAAAAATAATCATCCATACATCCAGGTGAAAATAGATATTGAAGTTAACTAGGTGTAATAATACATTTAAAATTTAGTGGCATTTATGATGTCGTTAAATTAAGATGACGTTCTACCCATGTACAATAACACTGCTCATACAGTATCAGTGCCCGCACTGCCGTACCGGTACCTGTTGTAGTTACTGTCCTCCTCTACCGGTTGGGTAGGCCTAGTACCGTATTGAATTTATTATTATTGCAGAGATGCACTTTATTGATTGTTATGCAGTCTGACAGTAGTACTGTAGTAGCTAGTACTGTAGGCCTGCTACCCGAAGGTAGGGCTGGGCGCTACTCCTGTCTGCTACCCGAGGGTAGGGGTGGGCGCTACTCCTATCTGCTACCCGAGGGTAGGGGTGGGCGCTACTCCTATCTGCTACCCGAAGGTAGGGGTGGGCGCTACTCCTATCTACTACCCGAAGGTAGGGGTGGGCGCTACTCCTATCTGCTACCCAAGGGTAGGGCTGGGCGCTACTCCTATCTGCTACCCGAAGGTAGGGGTAGACGCTACTCCTATCTGCTACCCGAGGGTAGGGGTGGGCGTTACTCCTATCTGCTACCCGAAGGTAAGGGTGGGCGCTACTCCTATCCGCTACTCCTATCTGCTACGCGAGGGTAGGGGTGGGCGCTACTCCTATCTGCTACCCGAGGGTAGGGGTGGGCGCTACTCCTATCTGCTACCCGAGGGTAGGGGTGGGCGCTACTCCTATCTGCTACCCGATAGTAGGGGTGGGCACTACTCCTATCTGCTACACGAGGGTAGGGGTGGGCGCTACTCCTGTCTGCTACCCGAAGGTAGGGGTGGGCGCTACTCCTATCTGCTACCCGAGGGTAGGGGTGGGCGCTACTCCTATCCGCTACTCCTATCTGCTACCCGAAGGTAGGGGTGGGCGCTACTCCTATCTGCTACCCGTGGGTAGGGGTGGGCGCTACTCCTATCTGCTACCCGTGGGTAGGGGTGGGCGCTACTCCTATCTGCTACCCGAAGGTAGGGGTGGGCGCTACTCCTATCTGCTACCCGAAGGTAGGGGTGGGCGCTACTCCTATCTGTTACCCGAAGGTAGGGGTGGGCGCTACACCCATCTGCTACCCGTGGGTAGGGGTGGGCGCTACTCCTATCTGCTACCCGAAGGTAGGGGTGGGCGCTACTCCTATCTGTTACCGAAGGTAGGGGTGGGCGCTACTCCTATCTGCTACCCGAAGGTAGGGGTGGGCGCTACTCCTATCTAATACCCGAGGGTTGGGGTGGGCGCTACTCCTATCTGTTACCCGAGGGTAGGGGTGGGCGCTACTCCTATCCGCTACTCCTATCTGCTACCCGAAGATAGGGGTGGGCGCTACTCCTATCTGCTACCCGAAGGTAGGGGTGGGCGCTACTCCTATCTGCTACCCGAGGGTAGGGGTGGGCGCTACTCCTATCTGCTACCCGAGGGTAGGGGTGGGCGCTACTCCTATCTGTTACCCGAGGGTAGGGGTGGGCGCTACTCCTATCCGCTACTCCTATCTGCTACCCGAAGGTAGGGGTGGGCGCTACTCCTATCTGCTACCCGAGGGTAGGGCTGGGCGCTACTCCTATCTGCTACCCGAAGGTAGGGGTAGACGCTACTCCTATCTGCTACCCGAAGGTAGGGGTGGGCGCTACTCCTATCTACTACCCGAAGGTAGGGGTGGGCGCTACTCCTATCTGCTACCCAAGGGTAGGGCTGGGCGCTACTCCTATCTGCTACCCGAAGGTAGGGGTAGACGGTACTCCTATCTGCTACCCGAGGGTAGGGGTGGGCGTTACTCCTATCTGCTACCCGAAGGTAAGGGTGGGCGCTACTCCTATCCGCTACTCCTATCTGCTACCCGAAGGTAGGGGTGGGCGCTACTCCTATCTGCTACCCGTGGGTAGGGGTGGGCGCTACTCCTATCTGCTACCCGTGGGTAGGGGTGGGCGCTACTCCTATCTGCTACCCGAAGGTAGGGGTGGGCGCTACTCCTATCTGCTACCCGAAGGTAGGGGTGGGCGCTACTCCTATCTGTTACCCGAAGGTAGGGGTGGGCGCTACACCCATCTGCTACCCGTGGGTAGGGGTGGGCGCTACTCCTATCTGCTACCCGAAGGTAGGGGTGGGCGCTACTCCTATCTGTTACCGAAGGTAGGGGTGGGCGCTACTCCTATCTGCTACCCGAAGGTAGGGGTGGGCGCTACTCCTATCTAATACCCGAGGGTTGGGGTGGGCGCTACTCCTATCTGTTACCCGAGGGTAGGGGTGGGCGCTACTCCTATCCGCTACTCCTATCTGCTACCCGAAGATAGGGGTGGGCGCTACTCCTATCTGTTACCCGAAGGTAGGGGTGGGCGCTACTCCTATCTGCTACCCGAAGGTAGGGGTGGGCGCTACTCCTATCTAATACCCGAGGGTTGGGGTGGGCGCTACTCCTATCTGTTACCCGAGGGTAGGGGTGGGCGCTACTCCTATCTGCTACCCGAAGATAGGGGTGGGCGCTACTCCTATCTGTCACCCGAAGGTAGGGGTGGGCGCTACTCCTATCTGCTACCCGAAGGTAGGGGTGGGCGCTACTCCTATCTGTTACCCGAAGGTAAGGGTGGGCGCTACTCCTATCTGCTACCCGAAGATAGGGGTGGGCGCTACTCCTATCTGTTACCCGAAGGTAGGGGTGGGCGCTACTCCTATCTGCTACCCGAGGGTAGGGGTGGGCGCTACTCCTATCTGCTACCCGAGGGTAGGGGTGGGCGTTACTCCTATCTGCTACTCGAAGGTAGGGGTGGGCGCTACTCCTATCCGCTACTCCTATCTGCTACCCGAAGATAGGGGTGAGCGCTACTCCTATTCCTTGTATTTTTCCCAGTTATTTAACTGGTACTCAAGATTTATAATATCGTATCTTATTCCTACGAACAGACCAGAGCTTGTTTTAACTGAATTCGGAATTGTTTTAACTGAACCGAATATTTTAACATAATTTTTAACCGTGTTTTAAAAAATATTTAGATATTTATTATTAAATATATATTTATTAAAAATATTTAAAAAATTTAGATATAGATTATTTTATTCCAAGTTGTTTGACTAGGTAATGTGAACGATACTGTTGTTTCAGCGCCATAGAGTATTCCTATGTAAATTTGGCTCAATATAAATTGTAAAGGCTTTTGCGGAATTGGCCGGTTATTTTCCCCGTAAAGTACTCTGTAGTTGGTTTAACAGGCATAAAAGGCCGTGTCCTTACTGTACTGGTGTTTTAGAGGACATAAAAGCCATTTCTTCTGTATGTGTACTTTAGCGGACATAATTAGCAATTCTATGACGCAACACGCCGGATCCTCTTGAAACAGTGTAGCTACCATGACGACGGCTAACAGCTGATATTGCCACATAGAACATCTCTTTGTTCTTTGTTCTCTCTTTGTTCGGTCGACCAATCAGAGCGTTTTTTGCCTCTGTGTTGGAGATTGTATATAGAAACTAGGGAAGTGAGTCAGTATGTGATTTTGTCCACAGCCTACAACACCGGCGTGGAACCTCCGTGTTTCAGTCTTTAGCATCAACATTAGTAGGCTTAATTATAGAACGTATATCCGTTATCTCAGTCACTCATAATCATTCATACCTTAACATTACTGCTTTTGCTGTCGGTTATTCATTATATTTGTTGATAGAATATTATATTTGGAATACTGATCAATAATCAGACACCCCAATCTTCTTGATATACTAAAGGTTAGAGAGACCGGTTACATATAACGATTGCGACTTATATTAAGTGGTTTGAAGTGAATCTAATGCTATTTTATAGGCCCTACACGTATTGTCTGTTATTCTCTTTGTATGTGACTAAAATTAGTGAAGGTCGGCAGATTGGTGTGCAGCATTGTGCAGCATTGTGTATGATTGTGATTGATAACGAAGCATCTCCTAAAGAATGCGCCATATACGTGAATCTATAGCCATCCCATTGTGTCTGGTTTAAGTCATAACTCTGTTTATATATTTAGAGCGCCACGTCCTAAAGGAACTGTTAATATTTCCCGAAAGTGAATAATATTGTCAGAGATTATATATATTAAGATCAGTCGAATAATACAGTAGGCCTATCCCGCAATACGATTAGGCTTCCGAATCCAGTCTCCCGGGTATATCCAGCGGGTGAATGATCGCGCATAGACTGGTTTCGGCTAATGTAGTGTATCAAATATTTGTCGTAGGCTAAATACTATCTATTATCTAGAAGACATCCTAATTTGGCAGGTTTAAACTGCTAAAGGTCTGAAAGCGCGAACAATAACGGATATATCGTCTAATTGCAGGGTAGGCAATAAATACAGTTTAATATTGTTCTGGTAAGAACAATAACGGATATAGCTTCTGTATTGCAGTAGGCAATAAAGCTGAAGTACCGGCCAACCGGTACCCAGTAGGCCTGACTACCTAACCACCCGGACCGGTACCTACAGCAGTACAGGTACAGTAGTATTATTCGATTTTGATTATTATATACCAGTAGGTCTTAATAATTAATCGGGGATGCCTGGTTTTTATTGGGATTTTACTTAGGCCTATTTCTGTCAGTTTTATTTATTTGTAGGCTAATATTGAGCAGAAGGCGTGTAAGCCTGCTCAGATTGTACAGACAATTTGTAGGCTAGACTGTTGTCTGACTGTTGTTAAGTCTGAACGGATTGCAGTGTGTGTAGAGCATCTGTCCGATAAAGTGCTAGTTAGGAACGTAGGGGCTTCAAGTGCTGTGAGGTAAACCCCCTTTGAAAGAATAAGTCGTACTACTAGGTTAGAACGCATACTAACTAATCATTTCGGAGTCTGCATATACTGTAGTTTATTTAGGCTTGATAGTAGTCTGCCATCGTTTGGTCTGTACTTTGTTTGTGTAGTCTGTACAGGTAGCGTATAATTCTTATTTAGATAATTTGTAGGCTGGATAGTTGTCGGGCTGTTGTTAGGTCTGAGGAAATTTCGGTGTGTGTAGAGTGTATGTCCGATAAAGTGCCAGTTGGGAACGTAGGGGCTTCCAGTGCTGTGAGGTAAACCCCCTCTGAAAGAATAAGTCGTACTACTAGGTTAGAACGCATACTAACTAACCATTTCGGAGTCTGCATATACCGTAGTTTGTTTAGGCTTGATAGTAGTCTGTCAGTATTTGGTCTGCATTTTGTTTGAGTAGTCTGTACGCGTAGCGTAATATTTATTATTCAGAGTTTATGCTATTATTCGCAACATTCATATCCCCAAGTTTATTCCTACAGTAATTGTGCTTGTTATACATACCGTTATAGTTAAACTAACTCCGGTACTACATCAGGGCTGCTCGGCGTAGGTAAAGACTGGAGATTTTATGCTTTGGTCACTCCGGCAGATACCGTGGTTCTTTTAGCTGTTCAAGTATTTTTAACTACTGATTATTTGTTGTACAAGTACTTGTACCTAATTTAGGGTTTAGTGTACAGTGCTTTCCGAAGGTAATTAGCGTGTAGGCAGTATATTTGTGTTGTAAAGTGGTTAATAGGCACGTTGGTTCTGGTAGACCGCGGTAATTAACTTCTGGGTAGGAACACTCCGTGATACATAACGTAGTACTTATAGCGATACGGCTATAAGTCGTCAGACGGTGGTATTTTCCTATCTGGACAACGCAGTATATTTACTACTACTTATTATTTTCAAATACCGTAGTACTCTGTCTGTTGTAATAACCAGATATTCTAACCCTTTGTTAGGCTGGTTTGTAGACTTCTTGTAAAATTACCCTAAAAATTCGTACTTGTAAATTTTTGTGTTTATTTAGAGATTGTAATCTCAACCCGAATTGTACGTAATTTGTAGTATTAAGTAACTTAGGTAAATTAGAATTATTTGTTTTAGTGTCCAACAAGTAGCACTCCACTGAGAGCGCACAGCTTCTGTGTAGTGACTCCCCCAGAAATAATAACATTTATTTCAAATATTGACAAAAACCCATTAAACGGGTATATATATTATAAATCAACTCAAACGATTTATAAATAGTAGGCCTGCCATACAACAACTAGGTCTCAATATCAGTTGGACTACTGCTTAAATAACGGTAATAAAGTAAGTAAAGTAACCAAGTAACCCCTAAAATTTCAGAAATTCAATTATTCCAAAATAATTGACATACCGGTATTCACGATAGGCTTATTATATTTATTTCTATAAATTTAGGCTGAAATCATACCGGTATTCTGTAATTAATTCTAGTTCATAATTATACTTATATATATTCTATAAGTGTAAGCTGTATACCGGTATTCACGATAGGCCTATTATATATTTATATATATTTGTGCTGAAATTGCATACCGGTATTCTGTGACAAACCTAGTCTGTAATAATACTTATATATACTATAAGCATACCGGTATTCTAATATATTGTATATATATCACATTACATAGAGTAACGATATCGGTAATTAATTACTAGGCTAACAGTGATACTGAATTACTAGACTTGCTTTAACTGTAATATAGCAGTAGGCATTCAACTGTACAATCAAACATGTCTGACTCACAACAAACACTGTCAGATAGTCTCATAGAAAGTGTTAGAATGACTGTTAGACAGTGTCTTAAAAAGATCTGTGACCAAGATCAAAGTATAGAACATCCCAGACCAAAGTCTAAGTCCCCTCCTACTGTAAGAAAGGCCATCCCTACAGTAGTAGTGTCAGACCCTAGACTAGTAGAACACCGTAGGTCTATCATAGGCACTAGAGCTCAGGTCAAGCGGGACCAAGAAGTAGCGAAACAGCAACCACCCGCGAGCCGAGAACTTATTTCTCAACGGCCCGACAGCTCCAGTAGTGAGGATACTGTAGAGCTGACACCCGAGCGCGGAGCAAAGATGACGGATGCGGTTTATTCGGATCCCCTTCTCATCCTTCCTGCAGCCGTACTCACTAGGGTATTGATTGCGGTGGAAGAACACCAGATCGATTGGGCGAGAAGTAAGCGATCGACTAAAGATAGTTATGCGGGATACACAAGGGAAGAACTGAAGTCTATTGTCGAGTCGCAATGGAACTTCCCCGGACCCGGACTCCCGTTTGATTTATCAGAAGCTGCCTGGGAAGATATACACAGGATGGGAGTAACCAAGGAAACCATCGATCCAGCTGTGTGGAAGAGGTCCGCAGCCGGATACATACAGGGATTCGTCAGCTCTATGGAGCGATTAGAAAAACAACTGTTTCAACAACCCCAAGGACCTCAAGAGCAGGGACAGCTGCTTTATCAAGTTAGAGAAAGAATTCTACGAATCAGGCTAATCTTATCGGCCTTTGAGGAGGCTTCTAAAAGAAGACAAGACACGTCGTTGCAAGTTGCCGTAAAGACTTGGTTTCAACGGGTGAGCCTCCAGGTGCAAGGAACGACTCAGTGGAAAGCCCAGCTGGATGAACGCTCAACCCATGGAGAATCAACAGACGCTACTTTTTCCCAAGTGGAAAGTGAAGCGGCGGCAGAGAAGCCGCATAAGAGGGATGCCATTGACATCTATCTGTCGGACTATCAACGTTTTGTAGGAGATGAAGAGTTGAGGAGAAGACTAGAGGGGCTTAGCCCTAATAGTGAAGGAGCCCAGCGTGTGTTGGACGCAATCGATGTGGATAGGTTAGCTGCGAACCAAGCTAAATTCAATGAAAGCATCCGCATCGCTAAGGTTCAAGAAGAACAAGTAAAGAAAAAACGTATAGAAGATAGAAAGACAGCAGCAGCGACAGTGGCAGCGGCAGAAGCGGATAGAAAAGCGGCAGAAGCAAAAGCGGCAGCTGCAGCAGCCGAAGCGGAAAGAAAAATAGCAGTGGCAGAAGCAGAACGGAGGGCATCTAAAGAGACAACCCAACTAGAGTTGGAAAATCTTCAAGAGAGGCAAGACAACTTTAATAAACAGTTAACAGCTAGTAATATGCAGATGATGAATCGATTTACTCCCAAAAGACAAGGTTATACATCATCTGAGGAAGGCGATCCACCAGAGGCGGGTAAATGATCTCGCTAAGCAGACGTAAAAGAATGTCCCACCGTCAGAAATTGCCTGATTTGCCCCCAGCTGTTAGAAGGCAACTAAATAACACAAACTTAGGTAGTACAGAACCCACAGACCAAATAATTAAAATAGAAAGACTCCCTACTATAGTAGATGAGCCTGAAATAATTAGGCCTGTTCTTGAAATCACCCCTTCGGTGATAGAGACACCTGTACTCCCAGAACCTACCTTTAAATTCCCTTTACACAGCACCAAATTATCTGTGCCTAGAGGAACAGCCCCTGAAACAGTGTCGGTCCTGGACTCCGAGCGAAATATAAAGGATATATCGCCCGTAGTCCCTCGTCTGCCCGCTACGACGTTGGCGGATCCCGCTTCGGCGGTTGATTGGGTAGACGAGAGACGGCGGGAGATGGACATTCTCCTCGGAGAGATGAAGGAGAATCGAGTGCGCTCCTCCCAACAGGTCCGAGAGTTAGAAGGGACTGTTCAACAGTTAAAGGGAACCGTAAAGGAAAGTAGGTTAGAGTTGCAAGAAGTGCAGCAAAGTATCGCGCTAGAACGCGATAAATTAGTAAATTTACAAAAGGGTATATCACCACCCTCTGTAACAATATGTCAACCCGTTAGGTCTGAAGTATCTCATGCGCAAGGTGTGGAGCCTACACGCATCTATACTGCTAGCGAAGTAGAAACTCCTATAGTAAACCCTATTAAGGGTAATTATAGACCTGTTGATAGTGATATTCCCTATAGACCTGATCATAATCCGAGAAATTTATATACCGATAACTCGATATTAAATAACACGATGGCCCAAGAAAGTTTTACGCGTCAAATGGCTAGAACCGAAGCCCGCCAAGCGGTAAAGGTGGGAGAGATAGTCAAGTTCAATGGAGATGAGATGAAATGGTTACCTTTTAATGAATATTACAAAGATAACATACAGAACTCTGTGCTATCTAATGGAGAGAAACTTAGATTCCTCATCGAGTGCTTGGAAGGATCTCCCAAGTTAATGGCGTTAAAGTTTATTGGACATCCAGACGGATTAAGACAAGTTTGGGATACACTAAACATCAGGTATGGTAATAGGAATAACATAGCTGGGTATTTGTATGCAAAGTTGGTAGCGCCCCGAAAGTTTATTAGCAGCGGGATTATAGAGTTTTCCGATGAGATTCAGGAGATCTGCAGACAATTAGATTGGCTAGGTAAGTCTCATGAGTATCAGAGTGCTATGGTTATTAGAGCAGTGGCTTCTACTTTACCGAAGGGTGGAGTAGGTACACGCTGGGACAAGAAAGTGTTATATATGATGGAACAACAACAACGAGACCCTACCATGGCTGATCTCATGTCATTCTTGGATGGCGAAGTGAAATTACAGCTCATAAAGCAGTCCAGAGAGAAGACACCGGAAAACAAGGTAAGTGAGAAACCCGTCTCTAGGAGAAAGGTAACACCAGTGTGTTATACAGACGACGGCGAAAGCCAGACTTCTCAAGGAGAGGATAGCGGGAAAGACACTGAAAGATCTTATTATGTCAATAAAACGCCTAAAGAACAGGTAAGTAAATTCAAGTCTCGAACCAATGACAGGAGAGAACAGGTAAGAAAAACTCCTCCTACGTCTCCCAAGAGAATTCAGGTGAGAAAGCCCGAAGAAAGAACGAGTGTGCACAACTGTTACTCAAAGTAAGGTAAGTAACATCAAACCAAAATGTGTGCTGTGCGACGGGCCCCACCGTTTGAATATGTGTGATAAATTCCTAAAGAAATCATTAAAGGATAGACGTGAAGTCATGTGGGATAAGCGGTTGTGTTATAATTGCCTCAGACGAGGACACCAACGGCGAACCTGTTACTCCGACGCAAGGTGTGCAAAGTGCGGCGCAAAACATCATATCTTGTTGCACACGGAATTCGAACGAAACAGCCCGAGTCAGGTAAGTGAGTCCGAACTACATGTCCAATTCAGTGATGTGAACGACACTGACCAATATTCTGAGATGGAAGGATTCTATACGGACGAATTCTCCGACGAAAACGAATCCTGTTACCTGACAAATACCGCAGTGTATCGAGCACTTACGTATGAAAAGGACACCGACAGCGAGCTCCCCCTAACTACTTCTGACAGACAACCATCTTGGAAAGCACCAACTTCCAATGTAGGAATCCGAGAATTTCCTGTAGTACAGTTAAGGGTCCACGGACCTACAAGGAGTTATATAGTGAACGCCCTCCTTGACTCCGGTAGCACAGGAACATTCATCGACAAAGAACTAGCCGAAGACATCTTTGCTGGACAACCCAAGTTCCGAACTAAGCTAAACATGTCAGGAATTATGCAGGTTTGGAAATCTACCGTAATAGCGGATTATTATGTAGGCGCGTTGTCCACCCCCCAGGATGAACTAGGAGAACACAGCATAAGGTCAGTAAAAATGGTAGCGATAAAGAACTTCGCGACCAGCCAAGTGGAACCTTATAACTGGGATGAGGACGATTTCACCCAGCAGCTTGAAATACCTAGATTCAACACCGATTACCCTGGAGTCCAAATACTCATCGGTCAAAATGCGCATGAAGCGCTCGAGACATTGGAGAAACGGCCTGCTCAACCGCAACCACTACAAGTCTATGCGGGAAGAACTAGAGTAGGTTGGTACTTTACTGGCCCTTCTCGTAGAACTCTTATGGAAAGATTACCAAAAGAACAGGTATATCAATTAAGTGAACGGGAAGTGGAGAGCAGTGAAGTTGACGACCCAACTGAGGGAACACCATACTCCTCAGATAATGACGACATCAACTCCAATGTAGATCAATGGAGACATTGCCCCGAGACGATCAATCTAGCCGACATCGCCTCCAGAGGAGCAACTCCTCAAGAACTGACAGATACTCCAGACTGGTTAGGTGGACCCGACTTCCTAAGTAAAGAAGATGAATGGCCTCCCCATCTTACCCCGGCTGAAGATTAGACAGGCCAAGGGAGCGGAGAAAGTAACACAACCACTCAATCGCCCAGCTGGTCGTTTATGTTTACTGGAAAGAGACCGAAAACTGTCCGGAAACTATGGAAGGCAAGATACTCTTCCCACGACCACCTCCCTAATCCAACAAATATCTAGGGACTCCATAACGTAACAACATACGGAGTGGGTGTGTGACTATATTATTTTATATTTATTTTTATTATTTTATATTATGTATGTATTATTATGTAATTTTATTATAATCGTTTTCTTTAATTTTATTTAGTAGAATGTTATTTTAGCGATTATTTAGTAGATTAGTGCAATATATATTAGTGTTTATTACTTAATTACTTATATATATATATTTAGTGCGACGGCGAGAAATAATTCTTTTTCTCTTTCCTTACTGTCCGTATCATATTATAAATACGTGACTACAGTAAGATGAAATATCCGTACTTATTAAAGTACAATAAAGCCACTACTATATTCAAGTATTATTGGTAGGCAGAGTATTAGGAATGCAAAGTTCAGATCCTCGTGTCTCGGCTAAACCAAGCTCTGGGTAGACCTTGGAAACGACTTGCCTCTTCTCACTGACATTGCTTCGTGCGATATTGCTCTCATACCGTATATTAAATAATACATATAGTAGCGTGATGTCCCTTTAACAGTAGCGTAAAACGCAAAATAAATCTGTTAAACCCTTTGACCATCTGTAATTCTAGTCGATTAAGATATCGCGGCACCCACCGATATACTTGAAAGACAAAATTCTAGAATCAGTGGTTAACGTCCCCAGACAAGTTCTGGAATAAACTGGTGCCCATCCTAAATATTAATTATTAATATTTATAAAATCTGTCAAATTTCAGATCCTTTAAAATTCTAGTCGATTAAGATATCGTAGCACTTACCGATACTCTTAAAAAGATCAAATTCCTAGAATCAAGGATCCCAGTCCCCAGACATGTTCTGGAATAAAATTGTGTCTATTTAATATTAAATAATAAAATTACGGGAATAAATTTAAATTCATCTTTTAATGAATTTGATAAATTGTTATTTTATACAATTTATAATATTCCCAAAATTCCATTAATTAATAGATCATGGGAGCGGAGATTCACCTATTAAGTGTATTAGTGTGCGAGAATCTCCAATATAGAGTCAATAGCCGATAAAATTCATAAAATCATGTATAGAGAGGATATTGACAATTAAAGAATTACTATTAAATAGCATCCCAGATCTGTATGCATGAGAATTACCCTAATTCTACCGCTAGCTTTCCATAATGTCACCATGGCAACAACCACGCTAGAATTAGAAGTGAGTTAAAAGAACAATAAAAAGCTTGCTCATTGAATAGCATACGGAATAAATAGCACACCGCTAGTATCCAAGGATACATAATAACAACGTGACATTCTGGAAGGCACTTGACTAACGGACAAATGACCCGAATGTGTGATAGAATGTGTACCATTTGTGACAGTTACGTGGAATTTGTGCGTTTGTAGGTGAATGTTACTACTAAGGTGTGTTTACAGTAGCGAGTCGCAATTGTGAAAGTAGCCCTAACTCTCCAGTAAGAACCTGAAGTATATCTAAGCCTTTGGGACGGACAGTGGAGTGACTTGTGCCGGTTATCGTTGTCGTTGTGTAGCTACATCGTTGGCGAAAGCACAGCGACGACGGTACATCGGCGCTGAGGATCTCGCACTGTCCGGGGGCAGAGAGGGGTAGGCAGCGACGCCCGCTCGCCTAAATATAAACTCATTATAATATGGATAAACTTATATAGCAGATATGATTGAGTTGATAGAAGATGATCTTGGTATCAGGGAGCGATATACTCTACCTTTACAAGCGTTTGTTGATAGCTTGATACGCGGCGACGCTGGTCCAACTACTACGGAGGACGATGGTCGTTATATCTAACCGCCAATGTCCCGGGAGCAACTTGCGCGTGGGTTGGACTGTAGAAAATTCATCGCTCGCTATACACATCGTAATGGTACGTATATGGACTTCTTAACTACTGGTCATCCTATTGACCTACACGATACGAACGATATAGACACCAAAAGGGAAATGGTTTTATTTAAATATCATACCCAGCGGAAGCGGAACGATAAACTGAGACTCGAACACGAAAATTCTATTCGAAACCAACTCGAAAGTGCAGATGTTGAAGAGCCGGATAAACGCAGCGACTTCACCAGGTGCCTGGAATTCTTGAGAGAGGCCTATCTCGATATTGCCGGTCAACAGAATCTAGAGACTCGATATCCTCAAGGTATACATCATGACCGCATAGTAGAACTCAAACGGCTCTATTCCACTATGATGTATCTTACCGCCGATCGACCGCTAACTGTTGTACCGGATAGCTTCGAACAGATGGAGGAATATTGTAAAACTGGAGAACGATCACCCGCGTTTCCCCTACAAGACGTGCGTCTTTGGTATTATTGCAATGAATGCCCAAGACCCAACCAACAAACGAAAAGACATAAACATCCGCGGAGACGTTGCTTTAAACACGGTTTTACTCGCCATATTTACGGGAGTTTCGAGCGAAACTTGTTCGATGTATCACCTACGCTCGTTCGACTCAGACGATCCTTAAATAAACCAATGATCAGAGTTTCGGAATACTCGATCAGATCTCCTCATTCCCTAGTGAGACCTCAGACTCTTGATCCTATTAGTATGACGGATCCTCCCGAGCTGTACTCACTACTCAAAGATCTAGTGTTACCTGAACAATTAGTCGGTGGCACCCCGGTTGTGGGCTTCCTAGATATTAGCCCATACTACCTAGCCGGATTGGGACGCGGACATTTAATATCGCCGTTTAACCCTTACCATCGTCCCGGCTTAACACGATATAACCTGTCACCAAAGTGGCGGAGAGCGTTGTACCAAATGAGTTAGACGCCATTCTACAAAGATCAGAAAAGGAACTTACGCTTGTTCAGATAAACGTAAATTGCACTAGCAAGTCCAAGCGGTAAACAAAGTAACTATATCTCAGTTCGATCGGGAAATCCAGAATCTCTAAGAAGTTATCGAACTTGGACGATCCTATTCTCTGCGAGAGTTTTTGGATGAACGTATCCAGCTACGAGCGGAGGAAAATCAGCTCGAGGAGAAGCATATCGAAACGGCGGATACCTCGACCATAATCCTACACCTTCTGATGCAATCATATTGCACCCTTCACCCAGGAGTTATGGCCCTCCTAGTAAAGTGGCTCCCCCCAAAGAGAAAAGGACTCTTGCTAGCCTCAAAAAACTGCGTAAACGCCGTCTGCGTAAGAAAGGCTAACTGTTTAGAGTATTTTTATATTTTAGAAACTGTGATTTGTTATATTTTATAGACTTAAATCCCATTTTCTGGGAGCGGTGTAAAGGCTTTTGCGGAATTGGCCGGTTATTTTCCCCGTAAAGTACTCTGTAGTTGGTTTAACAGGCATAAAAGGCCGTGTCCTTACTGTACTGGTGTTTTAGAGGACATAAAAGCCATTTCTTCTGTATGTGTACTTTAGCGGACATAATTAGCAATTCTATGACGCAATACGCCGGATCCTCTTGAAACAGTGTAGCTACCATGACGACGGCTAACAGCTGATATTGCCACGTAGAACATCTCTTTGTTCTTTGTTCTCTCTTTGTTCGGTCGACCAATCAGAGCGTTTTTTGCCTCTGTGTTGGAGATTGTATATAGAAACTAGGGAAGTGAGTCAGTATGTGATTTTGTCCACAGCCTACAACACCGGCGTGGAACCTCCGTGTTTCAGTCTTTAGCATCAACATTAGTAGGCTTAATTATAGAACATATATCCGTTATCTCAGTCACTCATAATCATTCATACCTTAACATTACTGCTTTTGCTGTCGGTTATTCATTATATTTGTTGATAGAATATTATATCTGTTATACTGATAACAATCAGACACCCCAATCTTCTTGATATACTAAAGGTTAGAGAGACCGGTTACATATAACGATTGCGACTTATATTAAGTGGTTTGAAGTGAATCTAATGCTATTTTATAGGCCCTACACGTATTGTCTGTTATTCTCTTTGTATGTGACTAAAATTAGTGAAGGTCGGCAGATTGGTGTGCAGCATTGTGCAGCATTGTGTATGATTGTGATTGATAACGAAGCATCTCCTAAAGAATGCGCCATATACGTGAATCTATAGCCATCCCGTTGTGTCTGGTTTAAGTCATAACTCTGTTTATATATTTAGAGCGCCACGTCCTAAAGGAACTGTTAATATTTCCCGAAAGTGAATAATATTTGTCAGAGATTATATATATTAAGATCAGTCGAATAATACAGTAGGCCTATCCCGCAATACGATTAGGCTTCCGAATCCAGTCTCCCGGGTATATCCAGCGGGTGAATGATCGCGCATAGACTGGTTTCGGCTAATGTAGTGTATCAAATATTTGTCGTAGGCTAAAGACTATCTATTATCTAGAAGACATCCTAATTTGGCAGGTTAAACTGCTAAAGGTCTGAAAGCGCGAACATAAATTATTTTTATTATTATTAACAGATATAAAGGTTATTTTATATACATAAGTAAAGCTGAGAAATCTGCGCATCTAATAGTACATAAATTATTAAAATCCGTTCAAAAAACTCAAATGGTAGCGGTTTAGATATGATGATTCCTAAAATAAATAACTACTAGCAAAAATCAGAAAGTAGGCCTCAACTGGTATTTCCGAATAAACAGTTTCCAGTCCTGGTATAAATTAATATTCTACTGTAGAAGTCCATGGAAAGTTAGAAAAGGTAAAATAATCTTGAAAAAAAGCTCAAAAAATAGCTTGAAAAAAAGCTCAAAAAATAGCTCAGAATACCTCACATAAAAAAGTAGCGCAGAAACGTTGAGTTTTTTTTTACGAGCTGGTATTTTTTTAAATAAAAAAAATTTATATTGTTTTGAGTGTTTTTTTGATATTGATGAATGTTCTAGAACCTTTAAAAAAATATTATATTCTGGAATTTTAGTAATATAAAATATTACTGAATAAATGAAAAATGTAGTTGTTTTTTTCTTAATACTAATCTCTTAATCTTAATACTAAACTTTTGGGGCTGGGGGGCTACTGTCCGGGGGGCTACTATTTTTTTTTGGGGGGGGGGGGGGGGGCTACTATTTTTTTTTTTTGGGGGGGGGGGGGCTACTGTTCGGGGGGCTACTGTCCGGGGGGCTACTGTTCGGGGGGCTACTGTCTGGGGGGCTACTGTCCGGGGGGCTTCTGTCCGCGGGACTACTGTCCGGGGGCTACTTCCGGGTGGCTACTGTCCGGGGGGCTATTGTCCGGGGGGCTACTGTCCGGGGGCTAC